>JBBPQL010000254.1:0-36634 GCA_038092515.1 Boletus subparvulus | reverse complement strand
GACGAGTGCGGCGAGGACGAGCGGCAGGTTGTGGCACGGAAGAAAGAAAAGGTGCCGCTTAACGCCGCTCGTCCGAAGACTTTGCACTGTGAATACGCTCGTGCCTCGCTGCGTCACAGTGTGACAAAAAATATGAACGGGTTGGGTGTCAAGTATTTCCGAAGGCGCTCATCCAGGAACCGATCCGGGTCGAATTCCTCCGCTGCAAGAGTATGCGTAAGCATCGGAGTTAAGGGGAAGCTGATAACATCCTCACCATCTGGCCCCCAAAGATCCTTCCTCCGATGCATGAGGAAGACCGAGTAAACCACGCTGGAACATCTTGTCTCGGTATAGAGATAATAATTCAATCTTTCCTTACCGGATGTTTGCAGGAACGTAGATGGGTTTTACTCCATTAGCAGCGGGTAAAACTACCGGTGAGGTACTCGTTCTATGGGCAATACGTAAATCCCAAGTTGTGATTGGAAATACAACCAGCCGAACCTGCTGTTGAATGGACTAAAGAACAAATCGATCAGTGTTACTTCCTTCGGACTCCAAGACAAGCAGACTTACACCGCGGGATATAGTCGCAGCGTTTCTTCACGGACCTCGAGTTAATGTTTTAGCCAAACAGACCCGGAATGACGTACCGTTGATGACTGCTCTCATATATTTCATTTCACGCAGCTGCTCCAGTGTAGGACTCCTTGAGTCACCGACCACGGACAGTATCTCCTCGCGAAGTCTGCGGAGCACATCGGGATGCTGAGACAACATCCATATGACAAACGTCAAGGTTCCCGCAGTCTGTCACAGAACGAGTGCACGCATTCAAATACGTACTGTGTGATTTACCCAAGAGATGTATGCTTACTGTATCACGCCCTGCAATCATAATATTCAGGATTTCGTCTCTAATCATACTCAGATCTGCAGATCTGATAAGCCTGATGTAAACGGGATGTGATATCAAAGCACCCACCTTCCGTGCAGTTGACGAGGTGGTCAAGCAACGTTTCTCCTTCTAAAACCTCCCTGTCGTTTGAGTTTCCCTCGGAAATAGCCTTTTTCAGTGACCTCTTCTTTTCCAAAGCTTCTTTCAAGATTGGGTCGATGAACTTGTGGCACACTTCCATGTGCTTCTCGATATGGTTGCTCCAAAACTCGAACAACCTCCAGGACCATCCCAAGCGGGATCGATATGAAGTCAGGATCTGGGCTTGAAGGAATGCATGGGCAAACATGTTAGCAGGGTGGGTCTGAAACGCGACGTCCGCAGCTAGGGGGGAAGTCGGGGGATAAACAAGCCCAACAGAAAGTGAGCAGACGTCCTTCCCAAACAAGAACTCTGTCGTGGAGTCCAGTGTAAATCGAGATATCATATCCTAGATTCACCAGTGAGCGAATGAAGCTAAGCATGCGGGTAGTGTTAGGACCTGGAAATCGACTGGATAACCTTGTCTCAACCTCGCTTTCATCTGCCCTATGGCATCACCAGCATGTTTGTCAAATATTCCAAAGTCACTGATCCGGTCCCTGTTGAAAAACGGGCGAGTTATTGAGCGATGAAACCTTGGATAGAAGGATATTTCAGTATGTGGTGACATCTATAGTTGCTTGTTAACACACTTCCACACCTCCCCTAAATGATATGAATGAGCACCAAACGGGCGAGAAAATTTGTTCTCACCGTCGGAATTAAAGACACCATTCCCGAGGAGAGAGTGCGCTGTATCGTAGAACAACGGCCCTGGAATGTCTTGTCAGTGTGACCAGCGCAACGTTTGTAAACGGCTCTACCTTTAGCAAAGGAGTTAAATTGTGTCGCAAGGATTGCCTGGCGATAGTCATGATCAGAGCACTAATCAAGAGTGGCGGACTTGCCTTGATATGCTCGGGCTCAGATGTAAAAATCTATGTAGCACTCCGTTTGAATGATTGACAGATCGGCGGCGATCAAGATCGACTTGCCTTTTTCTCCCAAAGGATGTTGAGGGTGATCGTATTCCCGTTGGACTTGCAATGTTGTTCAAGTACTTCCCCTGCTGGATGGTGAGCGAGCCATCCGACTTATTTTGTGTGACACATACCCATGTATCCACCGCTGGCGTTTCGGAGGCTTGAAAGAAGTAAATCTAGGCCACCCGGCCATTCACTCGGTACCGATGGCGCGAGGAAAGCACCATTCAGTGCAGCTTGACGTCTGTCACGAAGGTCCATATACAGTAAACTGCAGGCTAGGGCAAACGGCAACGATGCAAGAGATAGAGACGTATAGAGCCATTGGGGTGTGTGCAAGTCGAAGAGGAAGTCGCAGAGCTTGATACCACTGAATGCTAGCGCTGGCGGAACAAATATGTGAGGGACATCGGTAACGATGAGCTTGATGCACTGGCAGGGGCGGAATCTTGGCATGTCAGATTTGCTGAGTGACGGCGAGCAACTTCGGCGGAGGATTTCCTTTTTTGCTCAATCTTGCCATGCCTTCCGCGTTCAACTTCCGCATCGACCACTGTGCCATCTGGCCAACTTCTTGCTGCAGGACTCGTCCCTGCAGAACATATTACAATGGGACCAGGACAACCGAAGCGAACGAGAAACAGAAACAGAAACAGAACACGGGAAAGAAGGGTTGTATCCGATTCCTTGTCTTCTGAAGAAGCGGCCTCGTCAGACGTGTCGATGCCGAAGAAGAGCGTGACAATCCTAGTACCAGTCAAAACCATCGGAAGAGGCGGATGATGATAAAGGCGACGTAGTATCTTCTTCGTCCGATGAATCACAGGATGACTCAGACGAGGAAGACATCGACATATTATGACATACCCATGCCGTCGTCCAAACCTGGACACTCTCAACCTCCTCCACAACGCGGCTCGCCCTCTCCGCAACCTAACGTGGATATTCCGCTTTTCATTCCTCCAGATGCGCCAGAGAGCGTGCAGGCTCTCAAGGACAAGTTTCGCAAGTTCTGGATGGCGTCTATTGCGGAGGGTTTCAAGGACGATCTCGAGGAGATACGTAAGGTGTGTGTCCCCTGAGGGACATCTGCAGTGTTCCCGGGACTAAGCGCGTTCGTCGGTGGACAGGAACCGAATCTTGGCCCGTAGCGGCTGGTGCTCCTCATAGAGTCCCTTGCTTCCGGTGCCGACGTGTTCTCTTCGAGTTCTGCCGGTGGTTATGTGAATGAGATGGAAGTTGTATTGGACCAGCTTCCATAGCGCCCCTCTCAACCGCCCTTCTCAACCGAGTACCGTCAAGTTAAAACCTACTGCTTAAAAATGCTACAAGTGCGCACCTTCCGCTAAGACGCTGAAGTTTAAGACTAACGGTCAGTGTCAAGACATAAGTATATTTTACCCGGGATCGCGCATGCTTATTTTGTATTTATATTGTCTCGTATAGCTAGCAGTGTAAGTCGACGCACGCCATCAGAGTGCCACGATGGTGTTTCTCAACATCCTACACCGAACTTGTGTCCGCCGAGTCTCAGAGTGAAGAATGATTCCTAGTCACACGAGGAATGAAAATCGCAGTCAGAGTCATACTTGAATGTGGACGCAACAAAGCTGATAGCCAGACTCCAATTAATGTACACTGCCCAAATGAACGATGCTGCATGCTGAAGGTCAGTGAATGTGAATATAGACGTACACCCTCGGATTGGAGGTGATAATAAATGCCGCCTCTTTTAGACCACCCACTGCCCCTCACCCCTACAATGCTGTCCAATTCCACACCATCTGTGGGATATCCTCTATACCCATCAATGGCATCGGGTTCGCTCCCTGTACTCCATAAACTGCATACGTGTTCTTGGAAGCGAGTGCTTCTTGTGCTAGCATGACATTGGCTACCGGCGTCGAGGTAGGTGCAGCGAGAGACAAGCATTGCGCACTGTTGGTCGGTATTGCCGTCGGTGTTTGTGAGATCTGTGACTGTGTTCTGTTCGACCCTGATGGGAATGCGAACCCGTAGTATCCTGGACAGCCATCCGTTGGGAATCGATACGCGCTGGGTCAATCAAAATCCATGAGATCAGCGCGAAAGCAGAAATGAAGCCAGAAATAAACGTACACGTAGACGCTCCGCAGGAACGGCAGCCCGAGCACAACGTTCGGCGGTGCCGTATCATTCATATTCTTGATACCTACGGGACACAACCCGGCAGAAGATCCCCCGGGCGCAGGTCTTAACAAATTGCCTGTGGAATCGATCGGATAATCGACCCCGTTGATCGTTGCCGTCAATGCGACGTACGGCGATTGAGGTGGGCCAGTGGAGCCTGTGGCAGAGGAGTCAGATGTACAGTTGTATTCAAAGAGTCCCTCATCAGGGGTAGGTCCAACAGGTTGCGGGACAGGTCCCATCGAGCTGGTGCTGTTGAAATAAGTGTCGGCATTGGGAAGCGAAATGGACAAAGCGACTGGAATAAGCAAAATCAACCTCGGATCGATCAGAACAGATGGATGAAAGTATTCTCACAAGAATCGAGTGCAGCACTCAGGATTCCTGTATATGGTACGAATTGACCATCGTAACCCTTCACACCATCGAAGTTGAAGGTGTTGAAATAATCACCCTCGGGATCCGGCGCCTGGTTCAGCTGTACCCAATTGATCGTCCCTTCATAATCATTTGGGTCAAGGGCCCCAATCGTAAGTTTTGGGTTCGCAGAATCGAACCTCATGCCAACAACAGGATTGAGGAGAGAAGACGACTCATGCAAGTGGGTGAGGAGATGTTGTGCGATGGATGAAGTATCAAGCGGATCGAGGAAGAGACCGAGTTGGCCATTCCAGATAATAGTCGCGAAGGATATATTAGAACCGTCAAGTATGTTTACTGTTGAAGGTCGCGAGAGTATTCAACTGTGAATGACCGCACAAGGTGACGAGAGTTGTTCACTTGCCAAAAGGTTGGTTTGTGGCGCTGAATAGGCCTCCAAATCCAATAGTGTCGGAAACCTCCACCCCGCTGAACGACGGGAGGGAGGAGGGCCAAGGAGTGTTGTTCGTCTACGATAAGAAATTGAACCCAACTCAAGCACGACAAGCCACGCCCATGGTATTGGAAGAGAAAAGTATGGACACACCTTGAACGTTGATGACAAAGATGGATTGAACATGGTTGTCCCAGCACAGAGGACACAGTCGGACCCATACGTAGCGAGAACCCCGGATGACACGTCAACCGTGAGGTTCATCTGCTGAGGAGGTGTCCCGACGAGGGCTGACACAGTAGAAGGAACATAAGCGTTTTCTGTGAGATATGGTGCGACATTCATTGGGAGTGTGGCCCATGCTATATGTGTGAAGCCATGATCGTCAGTAGATGGTTTCAAATTTTACGTGAAGCCTTACTGCCTGAACTCGCCCCCACAACTGAAAGCAAGGACAATGTCGAACTAAGTATGAGTGGCACGGACAACATCCCGGGATGTCAGTTCGTTGGAGAAGCCAATAGACGGAAGCACTTTTAAACGCGCAGTACACTCGGATATTTCTTGAATATATGCAAGCAAGCAATGCTGGGTTGTCACACCAGCGCAGGAACTAGTCAAAAGCAATCAGCCAGACAATCAGGCCCAAGTATTTGGAAGGGCCTGGGGATGAAAGGAGAGTGGGAAATGCTGCCGGGCCTTGCAGTGCCACTGGCAGTGGATGGGCCGCTGCCGGCCCATCAGCATCATGATCCAAGGGATTCTGGTGGCATAACATAACTTGCTGTAGTAGTACAGCCATTTCATGTACAGGATTTTTTTGATGTAATCTCCCCAATTTGGTATGTGCTGCGGTTCGTGGCAACTGACCCCTTGCTGTTTATTCACGAATTTTTTCAACAAGTAAAGACGACGGGCTTGTGGCCTGAGTACTTCTGTGACGAGTGCAATTGACCTGATACATGTCATAATAATGGTGGGAGCTGCCGTTATCGATACCCTTACTAACCTCAAATTCCTTCCAGTGGCGGTCGACTCATCCTCCGACGGAGTGAGGCCATCGGCATGACGCTATTCCACTCGCTTCTGCCGGCAAAGTTGCACTGACCTGACCAGTAGATTGAGCACGCGTGCGCGCCATGATTGCATGATCTGACAGTTTTCTCGACTCTTCTCCGACCTTGTAGCGCCACCTGCGCTCGTTCACCGTTTCAACAGCTTGGTTCTGGCCCTTCATGGCAGAGCCGTCCTACTACCCTCTTAGTCTTGAAGGCACTACTTCACCCTCCCCAGAACAACCTTTCGAAGAGGACTCAGATTCGCACCATATAGCTGACACAGTGGAAGCGAAAGGCTCTCCGACGGGGTCGCGCTTCATCCCGTTCCTCGCACCTTTGCGTCCTCCGTTGTTTAGGAAAGGCCAATCGGCTGGCCGTCCGCCTCTATGGTGCTCGATTAGGACACCGCTCAAGATGGCGCTCCTACCACTCGTCGCCATTGGTTATCTTGCGTTCTGTTATACTGTTCATGGTAAGGTCATACCAGTCAATACATATGGCCTTTACGCTGTTACACCGCAGCATCTTGGTAGGTGTCATATCTCGTCGGTCTCGTGCTTTATTCTTAAAATCTTTTTACACCGAATTCTATAGCTACTATCAAAGGTGGTATCACTTCTATCAGTATTATCATCATCTCGATAGCGCTCTACCCGATCTACGATGTCGTTTGCAACCTAAAGGTGAGCCTGATGTGTCGGTAAATGAAGTTGCTTATACTTGATCTGTAGAGCGAAGAATTTTTCCGTGTCCTAGCATCCCACAGTCATGGTGTTCCATTGGAAACGATCAATCGTATCTCGACTCCATCTTTTGGGTATATTGACATGATGATGGCAATGCGGAGACGCAGGTGTTCCAAGTACTACATTCTTGGAGTCGTTGCTTCGCTCTTGATCTGGATTGTAGCAACGCTTGCTCCAGGTACCCGTAAGTCACGCGCAATGTTTGTTAAGAAAGATTCTCATTCTCGTTTTTGGACAGTGACAGTCGACAGTGTGTTAGCCGATGGAGAATTGATGGCGTTTGCGATTGGAGCAGTGCCTCCGCAGAGCGTATTAAAGTGTGTATATCACCCCCTTGACCTGTGCACTATTCATTCCGTATTTTAGTGGCACATTCCCTGCACAACCGGCGTACAATGCAACTCCGAATGCTGTTGCAGCCGCATACATCGTTTGGGCCGAAATGGAACTTGATGTCCAGTATAATTTTGGCATAGAAAATACGTCAGAACCAGATTACGTGGCGTACATTGCGCCTGTGCCCCTCCATCTATCCACCACGACGAGTGCAAGATGGTTGACTGATGTGATCGGGATCAATCCAACGTGTTCTTGGGCCTCCACGAATCTTACGGCACCTGTGCAAATCCCCGTCAATTCAACGTCCGCCTTCAACGCGACAGTTTACCTTCCTGATTTCAACTTGAATGTCCAAGTGACCAGTCTTGACACATGTGAGTTGCACAAACTCGATTTTTGGGTCTTTCTGTTCATACATACCAATGGCCTGTTAAGCTCTAGCGACAAATGGGAGCACTCCGTTTGCCACTGTCAAAGACCCCACTTGTGCTGTGACCAACCATACTACACACACCTTTGCCTCAGGTGGTTCAACGGTGTTTCTCCTGGGTCAGTGCCAATCTGGCTGCCTCCCCGGCACACCTGTCGACCTCACGCTCGACTTGACGGGTTTGAATACTACCTTTACGATTTCTTTGACTGACCAAACGTGGTTCATGGCTATCTTGGCGTGCATACCAAACATCACGATTGAAACACGCGAAGTACGAAACAACGGAGATGGTGTCTTTAGTGTGCAACCACTCCCGGCTGGTGGTCAGCTGATGCGTCAGGGTAACCTAAACCTCATCCAGACTACTGCCTTGTTTTCGATCGCGACAATGTCCCTCACGCAGAACGCTGGCCAGCTCTCCGAAACCCAAATACAATACACCCCACTGGGATCACAAGTACAGGGCGACGTCTTATTTGGAAAGACACAGTTTGAAAGTCTGCCGGGGAACGATGTGCCGTATGGCACGATGGCAACGATCGTTCCAGCACCGATCGAGAATATCACGCAGGGATATACCCAGATTCTTCGGTCTTCTGCGAAATGTGCGTTCATTGTCTCGTTTTCCTGTTGGTTTGTCCAGTTTAATTTATGTGCTGAATTCTGTAAAGCCTATCTCGCGGGTTACCTCGGCACCGCCTACGTCCCTGGGCGCATCTCCGATTCCAAAATTGTCTTTGCTGCATCCATCCCCAACTTGGCCGTCTCGACTGCGGTCTTCGCACTCCTCGCCGTTCTGATCGTCATTGCACATTTCAGGCCAGGGAAAGGCACCGAGTTCACGCTCGTCAATGTTGCCGCAGCTGTACATGGATCCGAGCTTCCCGCACGGTTCGCACGGATAAAAGCGGACCAGCCGGTTAGTGTATACGAACACACAGATGTGGAAGCGGAAGGAGATACAGCAACGGACGAAACGGAAGGGACTCTGGGGAACGGTAAGGTGCGCCGCGTTGGGGGTGACTCCCCGGGCGACTGGCAGGATATCACCGAAATGTTAGGCGAGAGACGTATTTTTATGCAGAGACGGGCAGATGACTCCCCTGTGTTGTACATTAGTTGAGAGTGGACGGGCTTTTATGTACCTTGTATGTACCTTGTTAGTCTTCTCCTTCTCGTTGGTTTGCTAATCTGTGGAATGCCCTGTGCGCGAACGACAAGCTTCAGTTTTCTTGCGACATCATGTATTCTCTGATTACACCCGTGCGCACAGCCAAGTATTCAAGATGAAGTTACTACGAGCTTGAATACCGCGTTTGAAAATGCCACGAGATGTTTACCAAGTGATGCTAATAGTACACCGTGACCTCATGCAGAGGTCGATACAGACTATCTGATGCCGTGTGACTCGATGAATCGTCGTCGACTAAGTTGTCTGGCAAACTGCCACTGATCTGCTTCAAGTTGGTCCGCGCTTCGGAGGGCAATGTCCATTATTCTGACTCGGAGTCTTTTCCAGGGTACTTACGAAGCCTGCACCCCCCGACTCAGCCTGGGGGCCACCAAAACTTTCACTGGAGTGCTGGCATATGCGCAGTGTAAGATCGTCCGACAGCCGCTTTTCTCCTGTTCATAGTTAACTGGACACTGGCATAAATGGCTGCTGTATATCAAGCTGTACTTGGCTATGCGGAGGTTTACGGCTCGGTTCAGTGAGTGCGCCACAGCTGATCCCTTCTGTCTCCGAGTCCCTGCGTTTTTAGAAATGCCTTTACGTCCAGAGTTTTGCCCATCAATATTCGCAAAGTTAGCCGAGGAAGAGAAGGGAAGAAAGCAGTGGTGATGGCGACGTGCCGCATTCCATAACAAATGTGGAGCAGACGTAATTATTTGGCGGACTTGGGTTTGGAGGGCCCAAAAACTTATAAAAGGGTCCACTGATCAGTAGCTTCACTCAGAGTTTTCACCTCTACAGACCAAGTCGTCTCGATCATGTTCGCTCGTCTTACCTCCGTTTTCATTGCACTAATTGCAGTGATTGGCGCCGTCGATGCCTGCCAGACAGTATGCTGCGGGTATCCCATGCTTGTAAGTCGTAGTTTCGTCAGCTGTTGAGCCATGTTGACGTGACCAGTCCCAAAGTGGCGATTGGCAGGGAACATCCTGTACAACTATCGCGTCCGGTGGGACGTGTTCCTACACCACGCTTTGCTGCGATAATGTTGTGAGTAACCTTTGAAACCTACAACTGGCAACTCTTGCAATGAGATTGTCTGACTTGCGACATGTACAGGAGGGCGGCACCGCAACCAACTGTGTGACTGCCTGAGCTTTGTCGAAAGGGATGATGAAGGTCGTGCAACGGATGGGGCCGCTTATGTTCCCATCTCCAAGCACATCCATAGGTTCTAAAGAGGCTGTCTCCGCCTCATCTCTAGTAATGTCGAGTAACGAGAGCTATGCACACCAGGTTTTCGTCTTGCAGTCCTTAATGACAACTTTATCCAAGGGCCCTATGAGAAAGCATGAGCTGGCGGTTACGAACGTCCTTGAAAATGATAGCGGCCAAGGAGAAGGAGAAACTGGACTCAAAGGACAGGTATGCTGCCATCTAAGAGGATGTGAATTCGACAAAGGCAGATACAGGCAGAGTAGTTCTGACCTTGTGAACCTGCTGTGATTTCGATGATCCTAACTAGCATTCGTGTCAAAATTTCTTGAGAATCGGTCTTTGCCTTGTCGTTTTGTGGGTCGTATTTGCAGTATTCCGAGTCGCTTGTGCTAGACTGCCGGGTGATACCGAACAACTGGAGGCTCTCGATAGTGATGAGCTCGTCCATCAGTGAGCGTAGATCAGGCTCATTTGCATCTTCCGCTCTGGCGAGGAAAAGCGCCTGCAAACGGCTAGAAAATCATACCTGACTCATCCCCGGACACGGGGAACGACAACGACTAGCTTCAGTTTTCGTTTTCTTGCTTTGTACATCATGTATTCTCTGATTAATTTTTGAGCAGCTGCAGTTTCCGCTGCGCACAGCCAAGTATTCAATTGAGATGTTACCGCCAACCTGAATACACGCCAAAAGGCCACGAGATGTTCACACAAGCGATTCTAATAGTACACGGTCACTATAATACAGAGTGAGAGGTCGATACACAGACATCTAATACGACTAGGAGGGTTATTTCTGACTGCCACCAGGTACATGGAGCCCCAAGGTTAATGTTAGATATAGTAATTGCGCCGCGACGTGGATCGGGCCCGTGAACGTTGAGCAACACAACCTAGGAGAGGAATACCGATCCATGGAGGTCGATTCAAAGGACGTCTTTCCAAGAAAATAAACCCAGATACAGTAACTTACGATCGTCGATTCGCCAACAGTGAGCTTGTCAAGGGGGTCACATAAGGATTCGAAATTAATAGGAGGTCAGTGAGGGGGAGTCCCAGCCTGAGTGAGAGCCACGCTAACAGCACTGCGAATTCTGGACGCAAGATCTAGAACGCCACCGAAGAAATGATTGGACTAAAAGAAATGCAGGAGAAACGAAATGGTAACAAGGGAATGTCGCGTAACCAATAGTAGTCATTAAAGCACGTCCAGCAAGCGTACGCTATCTATCAGCACGTTCAACGGTATGTCTTCCTGCACCTGGACGGTAATCATGCTCTCCGCAGCGACCCTCCTGTATTCCGCCACGTTCTGGCGGTTCGGCGTGAACAACAGTGCACCGAATGGCTGTCTGAGGCGAGCGATGAGGCGGAGGGCTTGCGTCTGCTTGTCCGTCAACGATACGGACAAAGGGGACATGCACGGTGCCACGTCTGGAGGCCGTGCACCAAGCGAGCGCCCAAGACGGGCAAGGAGGTTAGTGGTTGGTGTTTGTCGGGCCGCCGATGTGACATTGGAAGGGCAAGGGAGCTGACTTATAAAAGAAAACTGAGAGTCCGTGCTCTTCTCGAGTACTGTCCCCGTTACGCTGTCGACAGGCTGTCGGTCGAGGAGAAAATCGATCCAAGGGTGAATGAGGTATAGAGAACCCAATCGAGAGAGATTCTCTTTGGTCCTGATCTCCACCATCCCGAATGCAGCTGTGTGAGCACGAAAGAATCTTTCCGACCTGCTCCGGAAAGCCGACAAACGCTCAAGTTTGAAAATGATGCACGGAAGCTTCATCCGTTGTCCAACGAAAAACGGTACAGGGAGCTCATGGAGTCGGTCATACAACTTCGTGACCAAAGTGAGATTCAGTGGGGAGGCCCGCAATCTGGTGGGGATCCCGTCCATTTGGACATCTTCGATGGTTGGCGGAATGTGTGTTGTTGGCGGCTGGTTAAACACATTGATATTGGCCGGAAGGCAGCTGTTAAAGCTGCCGGATTTCCCGGACCATGCAAGGATGCTCGTGTCTCCTGAGCTTGTTAGAAGCTGTGCCAACAGCCGCCCGAGCGCTCTGTCCCCCTCTCCATACACAACCGACAAAGAGAGAGAAAATATCCCAAGCAACGAGTATGCTGCATCTTCAACTCGTGTTGTTTGTCGTGTCGAAGCCAGACGAAGCTTCTCCCGGATGTCATTTGAGCCTGGTCGGAGTGCCATCAAGGCTCGTACCGAGATACCCGTCACTTCCTCCATCTCCGAGATGATCTCGGGTGACTCCTTGTGGTTGGGAATATCAAGGTTCATGTACAGCGTCCAATCCTCATTGTAGAACAGCACCACCTTCGAGGCGTGATATTCTTGGAATGTCCAGGCACGAGTGTTCCAATTGCTCCTCACGAGATCACCGCGTCGCGATGGAGAGCGAACGCCACGGAGGAAAATGATCGTCACGGCGGAACCCTGATACCACCTGAACATGGCGACCAGGGCTTCTTGGAGTACATTGTGGTCCGCTTGGTTGATACAACAAGTATCGCTCCATGCCCAATGCAACCCGGCATCCCGCACAATCTTGCAGAACGTTTGGAGTTTGTTATGAGTTGGATATTTATCCAGGTCATACACCGCAATGTGTATGGTTTTTTGGAACAGAGGTTCATTGACTTCCCACCTGTGCGAAAACATGGCATAACGATAGTACTCCGTGACGTCATGCGCGATGCGGGAGTGGTCGATGTGTGTGGTCATAGAGGAGATCAATTCGTTGAAGATCGGGAGCGATTCAAATGCGGCAGCTTGTTCTGACTTGTTGAGAAGCAGGCCAGACATGGTGTTAATGAGCACATGTGGCGAGTCACGGATGACATCCTGAACGGCTCTCTGGATTACCACTCTCGTCTCTCCCGGATTCACATACTGACGATGATGCTCTGGGAGGCAAGATCAGTAGCTGAACTTTAGCATGATGTCGACTCCCTCACCACGAATGTCTGGCTCAGGTGACTGCGACATCTTCGAGAGCATCGCCTGGAATGCATTTACCGCATTTTCATAGTCTCCCGCCCCATGTAGAGCCGCATGCTTCTTCTCGTAGCCCCAAGGGGACAATGGATCGAGCTTGATCACCTAATTATGATCTATCGACAAGAACTAACTTGCATGAAATAAAGGGACGCACCTGGTTCGCGTCATTTAATGCATCCTCCCACAAGCCCCTGGCTATGTACACCTTGCTTCGCTTGATGAAGAGATCTTGTGGTGCGGTCGGATTGAGAGACAGCGCGGCTGTATACCGGGATATGGCATCATCGTGCTGCTCAGCGCTCATTGCGGTATCCCCGAGGCCCTCTAGCTTCCGTGAGCAACGATGTTTGAAGTCTAGCATACAATGGTCACATAAACGACCACACCAACACGATATGCAAGACCATTCACCGAGAACCCATTCTGCCTGCTCGACATGCGCATCAGTCTGCTCTGCAAGCTCATCCACCATTTGGAGGAAACATTCGCTAGCGTCCATTATGCGGTCGATTGTCTCAAGACGTTCACACACAACCCGATAAATTGTGAATGGAGGAACCATGAACTCCGAACCAAGAGTGTCAGGCCCACAAGGGATATCAGAGCAAAAGGAGAACTCACACTAGCAGCGGCAACCAATGTATCCTTCCACGAGCTGCTCGCCAATGTTGCTTTCGCCCATTCTCTCAAGAGCGGTGCGGGGGTTGGTGAGTTGAGGGTCGCATGAAGCGTCGGCGCTTTATCGTGGGGAGTTGCCTTCGAGATTGTATTACCATTACTTTCAGGTGCAGAGAGACATCGACAGCTGAAATCTGCGGAAAAGTTTCGAGTGCGTGAAAACAAATTGAGGGTATAAGCTCACCAGAAATCCACTCGGTGACACTCATGTAGACCTCTTCGTCAACGACATTTACCATGTCGAGAAGAGATTCGCCTGCGTCCTTCGCGCGACCTGCTGCATATATGGCTTCACAAAGGCGCTGTCGAATGGTGATGCCAAGTTCGTCAAATTTCCATCCGAATATCTGTCAGAGACGGGGAACGGTTTCGATACGCTGCAATGTAGCCATTAGGAAGCTTACCAGTGAAACCATAAAGAGAGGTCGACTCGTGTGGTGTCGCATTTGGGCTTTTGCGCGCTCAAACGACTGTATCGCACCCTTGTAGTTATCGGCCTCCATCTGCGAGTTCCCAAGGAGCAAATACATGTATGCCTGTTGTAAATGTCAGCGGTGATGTTCACCGTAGGACAGTGTGTTATGCACATGCCTGAACTACGTAGCATATTGAGTTGAAGGGGACTGTAGCGATGAGGTCGTCTACGCGTGAAATCGCATCGCGGTGCTGTCCGGCCATAAACACGATAATAGCCTAAGGGATATGAGCAGCTGAGGGGGAAACCAAGTTCGAAAAATACAGACCTTGACCAGAAGGAGAAAGCTAACGTGAGATGAATGGAAGCGTTCGAATGCGATGTCGCAGGCCCGATAGCCCTTGTGCCTTTCCCCGTTGCCGACAAGCGCTACACTCTGTGCGATATAGCCGATGACGGACGGCTGAATTTTGATGGCCTTTGTGTAAAGTGATGTCAGCGTCAGTGTATGTGAGAATCGATCAACAAGCACCTCTTCGGCATCGACGAGCGCTGTGTCCCACTGTCGCAAACGAGCTCGGACGAGAGCTCGACTGGCGAGTATATGATGGTTTGGATTCAGAGACGTGGGGATCGCTGCGGTCAATAACGCCTCCGCATTTGCGAGTTGGTCGTGCGTCCATGAGTCGAGCGCAGCGTGGTCAATCCGAATGTCTGGTTCGCGAAAAGTGGGGTGTAGACGAGATAAAGGGATCGAATCCTATGTGTAAATATGACCGGAGAAAGAAAGGTGTTCAGATACGCCATGGCCCGTACGAGACAGAATACTTGCACTGATGCGGGATAGACTCCTGACGGTGATTTTTCCGCCCTTTTCACCAATCGCGAGAAACCGATCATCTGGTGAAAGTGCGATTGAACATATGTCTTGAGGGTGTTGGATGAGGCCGAGCTGGGTATATGTTGACGTGTCCCAAAACGTGACGGTGCGCTTTGTAGAGTGCGCGATGAATTCCCGATGTTGTGGTAGGGCGATGCTCGACGTGTTGTCGGCATCGGCAACTGACCATTCCGAGATTGCTGACCCGGTGGATGTTTCGAATTGCTTGATTTTATTGTTGGATAAGACAAAGAGGTTGTTGTTGAACCAGAGGAGACCAGTGTTAAACCACGGGGTTACTTTTACTGGGATGTGCACGAGCAAGGAGCCATCGTTGGTGTCCCAGATTCGAACAGAATAAGGAGTGGCTGTCGCGATTCGGTCGCCTTGCGGCGAGTATTTCGCTGCTCTCACCGTATCCTCGTGGCGGAGTATGACTTGTTCGCGAGTTGCGATGTTCCAGATGGTGGCTGTGCAATGCAGTGATGCTGTGGCGAGTCGGGTGGAGTCGGGCGAGAAATCGACGCCGATGACGTAGTGATCCTCGAGTGTGAAGACTTTTTCGTATGTCTTTGCATCCCACACGAACACGTCTTTTTTTGTCCCCGCTGCGATCCATCTGCCATCCTGCGACACAGCGAGACAGTTGATACGCCTCGCTGCCATTGTTGCCGTTTGTTCGCCATCTTCCACTCGCCACGCTCGAACCGTCTCATAGTGGCCGCTCACGAGATACTCCCCGTTCGATGCAAATGCTACTGTCCGTGTTTTCTGGCTGCTTTCGAGTTCGATAAGCGGGGAATCCTTGTACGCACCGGTCATTGTCGACAACCTGGTCACATCAGCGACACAATGGGGCAGAGCAATGGAGCGAGTCAACAAACAACTTGAAGCCCCCGTGGTCCTTTTTCTGTCTTCTGTGATCGTAATCAAACTCAGTCGCCTCGTGTTCCGGGCGCTTGCAATTCCCGACCACTCCGGTGGTGCCCACAATGGCCAACGAGTCTATCTGGAATCCTTCCTCATGAAGCGGCACCGCGTTACGAAAACAACTTGGAAGCCATTCATATCCGTTCGGCCGTCACGGTACTCAGGACCGGTCTCACCTCCGCGAGGGACGTATACCTCTACTTGTTTCCCCTGTGCTAACCACAACCTGCGGAATGAACAACCATGATCGTTTGCAACCTCCACGTATGCGGGATATCCTTGCAAAGCAAACACATGGTGGCAGATAGTATCCGTGAACCTCGAACCA
This sequence comes from Boletus subparvulus, assembly GCA_038092515.1. Classification (NCBI taxonomy): domain Eukaryota; kingdom Fungi; phylum Basidiomycota; class Agaricomycetes; order Boletales; family Boletaceae; genus Boletus; species Boletus subparvulus. Next base: position 20,492 of record JBBPQL010000254.1, on the reverse strand, counting down.
GGCGTCTGGACCACACCTTCGGATAGCTCGTTATGGACGTGGCCGAATTCAGCGGGGGTGTTAGTGTCCTAAAACGTCTGCTCACGAGACTACTGTGAACCCTGTGCGTGTGGAACCAGAGGAAACCAGCCGCCCAAGATCAATTAGTGACGTATATCCCAATCCGTTCGGGCCACCGTTTTCTCCATTTGCTTATCGATAATCATACAGCTTCTGACTTCCCATTGACTTAAATTCAGTCCTCATGTTCGAGACGGCGGGAACTTTCAATGCCTCCGAATCCCCCAAGGGGACGGGGTCAGTACATCAGGATCGTCTCGATGGAAACTGAATGATGATCATTCCTGGGGTATGTATCCATCAGATGGCCAGATAGGGTAGTTATCTTATCTCCCCCTCTTTCCCGTGAACTAATCTGGAACACCAGCTCCACAGCGACGAGGAAATTAAGGCGTTAGCATTTTGTATCAGCCCTGACTTCGATTGGCAGGGGTGGGCCCGCTTGAACGCCACCTGCTGGCTTACGTGGGCTGTTACCATCATTTCTCAAGCAGGCCGGGTGCAGGCAGTCCAAGAACTCGATGTAAGAGTGAGCTAGAAGGGCAACGTCCTGTCAAGAAAAAAAGAATGGAGATGCGAAACGCACATCACGCCACCGCATCTCCTTCTCTCAGACCGCGCTATCACCGTATTTGGTGTTTTCTTTCGCCGCTGTACCGGGGGGACGTGGGACCCCGGCTGCGGTGGAGCCCTCCGAGCGGTGCCAGACTGCCAGTGACTGGCGTCCCCGTACTAGTTAGTAGTTCGTGTCGAGGTTGTCCGTGTTGCGACATCCAATTCCACAATGTTTTCTGCCCAGTAACAAAACGAGAGAGCCGAAAGCATCAGGGATGGGTGTAAATACCAAATTGTCCCCGGACAAGGCCAGCTCTATGAGATCTAGTCTTACACATTCGCCTCCTTTGGCGACGATAGGATGTCCAGGACGACCAATCAGTTCCCGGCCATAAGCTACTTTGACCTGCATGAAGCAGGACTTCCCTCTGTCGTGCCCCTTTGCCAAGCGACATTTTGCTTTTTCCCCGACCATCCAGATGCCAGATAGTTCAGACCACACATCAACTTTAAGAAAAAGATCCCGCCCCTCAATGTCACGTTCCCAACGACGGACGCGCATAATGTCACGCCGTCGCGGAGAAGTTCGTCTCGCATATCTTATGTTTCTCGTGTCCAAGACTCCGAGTCGGACTCGTGCCCAATAGGCTTCGCCGCATTCCTTTGACACATATCGTGCCTGCCAGGATTTTGAAAAATGGCCTTGGATTGGCAACGCTATGGTGGATACTGGACATTATGCTATATGAGGCAGAAGTCAAAAGAAGGAAAGAGGGTGCGGGCAAAAAGGCCCTGCAGGCACCAAGAAACGAGAATGTGCAGTCAAACCGAGGCAAGTACCGGAACCGGAAGAAAATGGTGCAAGCTTGGAACCACTGATGCATCAAAAAGAAAGGACAGGGAGAGAAAAAGTGAGTCAAACTGGTCTCGAAAATAAGGAATGAGAAAGGACCAGATGACCTTCCAAGTGCTTGACTCCAACACCACAAGGGATTGAAGGAGAACCGGACAAGACCCATCCTGAACTCGACCTTGAACTGAACCTGGATCCGAACTCCGCCCAACTACTCACCAAAGTCCCAACCACAGCCCACGATGAACACTAAACATTGTCGCGTTGTCCAACTCCGACTTCCACCTCTCGACGTCGCCATGATCGTCCCCCAATGTCGCCCCGAGTCTGATGGAAATCACCGTCAACCCTGTCCAACTCAGCTTCACCTCCATACCTCGACATCGTCCAACCTGCACAATCTCTTCTCAGACCTCGAACGGACCCGCCTTGTTCCCATGCCATCAACTTCCCTTACCGTGTCCGAGTCTCCAACTATGAAATACTGTCAACCTTTGTCCAACGCGTCTCAACCATCGCCACTCAGACTCGCGTAACGCGTCCCGAGTCTCCATCATCGTTGTCGCATCGTCTGTACCGAACCTCGTCGCAGGGTACGGTGCATTTGTAGTCGCAGAAGATGGAACCAGATCGGTCGAGTTAGGCCTGAGCAAGAACACCACGTCGCCACCACCGCCCGCGACCATTCTCTGCGCCCTAAGTGGGCGTGCTGGAGAAAAGGCATGTGCAGGCTGTCGGGAGATAGCAAGACGAGAAGGAATCGTCATGAAGAAAGGGAGTGGAAGTGGTGGCGTAGAGGATATTCACGTGGCTCAGTGTCTAGTAGATCTGAAAGGTGTTGCGGCGCTTGCAACGGGCGATGAGGTCGTCAGAGTGGAGAGACAAACGATGCTTGGCTTATTCGGAGAGATGTCGGAGGTATGTACGAATCTTGCGTGTGATGATGTCGACGTTGTCAAAGGTCGAAGAAACGGCCAGTATTGGGAATGTTGGAGAGAACGTGACCTCGGAAATCAGATAGGATCGAGGGATGTCGTCAAGGGAAATAGCTGCGTCGGTGGGAACATAGGTACGATCTTCAAAGCTGAACATGCATTTGAAAGACCGAAGAGTGAGTCGTAGCATTGGTGGATGGGGTGATCATCTATGAGGCGTCCAAGGTTAACAAGAGGCGAGAGAATCGTCGGCGAGAGGTGCCAGCTGAGTATAACTAGCATAATCGACTTGGGGAAAGTTGGCAGTTGTGGATGTCGTCGAACGCTGATCGAAGGTGGATCGTCGAGGGCTCGCGTCAAGATCTTGGGTTTTGGGGTACGCGGACTCGGTAGTTGACTGGATCGTGTCTGAAGTAGCTGTGGGGTAGGAATGATGTCGAAAGGCGCAGGACAGTCACTTCATGGGCGTCGGCCGAGTTCAGGACTTGATGGTCAAGGGAGATTAAAGCAGCGAACGGAAGCCATAGAAGAAGAAAATCCACAAAAGGAAGTGGATGAAGGCAGAAAATGGAAGGAAAGAAAAGGAAAGTGCACCCAATACCTCACCTCACCTCACTACCTACCACTCCCGCTCCACACGTCTCGACGCTTCAAACTTGACCGGGGATGTCTGAACAGGACGTCCCATGCTTCGTGACGATCGCCATGGCAGTGAGGGAACCAAGGCGATCCAGGCGGGGATCGACCACCCCACCACCCGCCACCTTCTTCTGCGCTCTGAGCATCTCGATCTCCATCTGCGTCATCGGATTCTTCGACGCCTTCGCGTCCTCGTCGAGCGGAGGAGTGAACAGCTTTCGAATCCGCGACACATTGGTTCCCATGGTCTTGGGGGCAGTGATCTCGGTACTACACTGCAACGCACGTCGCGAAGGCAAAAATAACGTCCGGGCGATCTCAATGGCAGAACGGACCGAAAACTCAGTGGGTGACGACGCCTGGCTCCTGTCCATCACTTCCGCGAGCGTGGCCATGTAGGCGGTACCGTCCCTCGAAGGCGATATGATCGTCGCAGCACCGGCCATGTGCGAAACCTCTGCGGATGGCCCCTTCGTCGGGCTGCTGATCTTGGCCAAACCATCCAATCCAACCGTGGGCTCCGCTGGACTTGCCAAGGTCTGGATGACTGTCGGGGACGACGACAGTGATTTCGGCGCATCGCCCATGCTGAAGAGGGTCTCATCACTGCAGATCGTCGTCGGTGTCTTGATCTGTTCGACACCCACATTGGCGATAATCGCCCAGCTCTGCGATGGGAAGGAAGATAGATCTGGGGATGCCGGTGGCGACCACGCGACGTAAGATGTCGGCCCGACAGCCTGGTGATAAACGATCGGCTTTGGTGGTGTCAGCCTCTGATTCCCAGTCAGCATTCCAGTACGACAATCGCCAGAAAAAAAAGGATTTTTGACGGAGATATCTGGAGCATTGGCGCGCCCTGAAGTCTTGGTCATGCCAATTTTGACGGACAGCTTCTGGCGAGCGGTTCCTGGGTTGTTTGGACCAGTAATGGAAACCTTGACCGTAACATCTTGCTTCCTCTTAGAAGCCTCCATGACGCCGACAGAAGACTGATAAATGCGGGAGCGCGGAACGCAACTGGGTCGGGGTGGGAGTTCGTTCGCAGTCGTGACCTGCGTCGTCTTCCGAGTCGCCAGTGCCGGCACCAGGCACCCACCCATGAGCTTGCCTTCCTGAAACCTCTGCACGACCTTCGACGGCTTGGAGACAAACGGTTTCTCGGGCAAAGAGCGGCCCGCAGACGGTACCAGAGGCAAAGACAGCGACTTCTGCACCTTGGTCGCCTTGTTCGGCGCTGGCATCGAGATAGCCTTGGACGAGCGGCGCGACTCCGTCTTCGGAACAACAGCCGGTACAGAATCAGGTCGGGATGCCTTCCTCGTCTGAGCCCCAGGGATCAGCAATCGTTCCTCGGTCGACGTTGGCGGCGGGATCGGTAGTAGCTTCTTCGCTGGGGTCTTCTTTGAAGGAGCATACCGTTTCGTGGAAACACTGCTGACCACGAACGGTTTGGGGCTCGCCATCGTCTAAGGTTCCAAGTTAGCTTCGTAAACAAATGCCATCCAAGGCAGAATGAGGACGACATACGGAGCGTGGCATGTGCCTGTCTTTGCGGGTCATGATGGCGTTGGCAATTTCGGTCGTCGATGTGGGCATTGGAAGCGGAAGAATGACCAGAGAACGACGAAAAAGCTGATCCTACATGTCTACGCCGAGGGTTTTTATACCATCCGGATTGGAGGCTGACCAGTCGACTACTATGGCGGCTGGCCTGAATACATTTCTGACCGAATTCGCCTCGCTTGGGCTGCGAAGACGGGTTGTCCCGACCCTTGTCGTCTTCCCGAAAGTCGAGCACGCCCCATAAGTATCGGCAGTTCCACCTCGCCTTTCACGAGTGCACGTGTTTGGGCGAGGAGCCACGTTGGAAGGGGAGCGAGAATGTGGCTGCTTTGTCAAGCCACCTTAGATGCACCTTCTGATCACGGATACCGACAAGAAAGCTGGAAGGAATGCGGCTTGCGTCGGGGGCCGGCTCAGCAGACGTGTACGACAGTAAGGTGAGGATGTCCCCTAGAACTCATCGATTGTACTTATGGGTCGAGAGAAAATGTTGGCGGAACCACCCGAGACAAGTGCCGTCAGCAGCTCCGACGGCACCACAACCATGACTCCAAGTTGATACCGTTCCGGTCAAGTACATGATGTGATCCAACGCTTGCGGTTGCGTATAGTCCATTTTGTAAAGATATCGCGCGCAGAGCGGCCTGAGCGACGTGTTTAAGTGGGTTGGCGCCACCTTGACCGAGTCCACCACTATCATCCTCCTCAGGTTTGACCTGCTGACCTGCTGACCATCTTTGAATACTGCTGCCACGCCAGACTCGCCACGTTTGAAAACCGATATTATGGACCCTACAACAAACTCTTGAACTATTGTTTTGGGAGTGATTTCAACTTCTATGTCGTCCCGCAGAACCCCCTCGCTGACGATAGTCGTGACAATGTCGCGACCCCATCGTCTTCCTTGTATTCGACAATAATAACAAGCCTATCTTCATCGTTGACGTCAAGGAGATAGGTTCGGCACGTTCAATTGCTGTGGCGTAGTCAGTGAAACTTGTCAATTGTCGTCCGAGATACTACGCAGGTTACAAAACATCGATTGTGCGTACATTATCAAGAAGATCAGCCAACGAGACGTTATCCTGAAATTGTACAGTGATCATGCTATCAGCTGCCACCCGCCTGTAATCCACCGCACGTCGGCCAGCCAGTGTGACCAGGAGTGCACCAAATGGCTGTCTAAGAAGGGCAACGAGCCGTCGTGCTCGCGTCTCCCTGTCCATTGACACCATACGCACGGGAGTAAGATTCAGGTTCAGGAAACGACATGGAATCATCGTCGATTTCCTCGTCGCAGATCTCTTCATCTTCTGCGTTCGGTGAAGGTGGTCGCACAACGTCATCCTCCACAAATACGCCGCTTTGCATATCTTCTCGTTCCAGGAGAGTATCCAACCAGGGGTGAACGAGATACAGAGAATTCATCCGGGAGAGGTCATATCTCGTTTTGATTTCCACCATCCCAAAGGCGACGGTGTCCGCGCGATAAACGCGGCCAGAACGTGTTCGATAAGCTGAAAAGGATGGGAGTTGAAAAGCGATGCATGGAAGTTTCATCCGGCTCGCCGCAAACCAAGGTGCAGGAAGCTCATTGAGACGGTCGTATAGCCTCAGGGCCACGTCGAGGTCGAATGAAGAAGAGTACAACGTAGTGATGATTCTTTCCATCTCGGCGTCATGAATGGGTGGCGGGAGGTGTGACGTTGCTAGCTCGCTGAATACGGTGATATGGGCTGGCAGGCAACTATTGTAGCTGCTACACTCCCCAGTCCAAGCGAGGATGCGCACATCTCCAGATCCGGCCAGAACATGCGCCAATAGACGTCCTAGTGAACTCTCACCTTCACCGTAGATTGCGTGTATACTAGTAACCGAGAAAATGCCGAGTAATGAGTATGCAGCATCTTCTACCAGCGTTGTCTGCCTGGTCGAAGCGAGACACAATTTCTCCCGAATGCTGATCCCGGACGAAGTGCCATCAATTGCTGTGCGGATACCCCGGTGGCTTGCTCCATCTCCGAAATCACTTCCGGTGACTCTTTGTGATTCGGCAACTCCAGATCTAGATAGAGAGACCAATCCTCTGTGTAGAAGTGGATGACCTTGGCAGCAACGTATTCCTGAAGTGTCCAGGCACGAGTGTTCCAAATGCTCCTCACCAGAGCGCCGAGCTGCGATGAAGAGCGAACACCACGGAGGAAGACGATCATCATGGAGGAACCCTCGTACCACTTGAACATGGCGACCAGGGCCTCTTGGAGCACGAAGTGATCCGATTTGTCGATACAACACGTATCGCTCCATGCCCAATTGAATCCGCCATCCCGAACGATCTTGCAGAACGTTTGCAGCTTGTCATGAGTCGGAGATTCGTCCAGGTCATATACTGCTATCTGTATGACCTGATGGAACAGCGGCTCGTTCTCTTCCCACTTGTGTGATAGCATCACGTATCGGAAGTACTGTCGCACTTCACGCTTGATGCGGACGTAGTCGATGCGTGTCGTCATTGATGATACAAGTTCTTGGAACATCGGCAGGGATTCGAATGCAGATGCCTGCTCAGCTCTATTGTGCAGACGGCCAGTGGTCGTATTGATGAGCACACGTGGCAAATGACGTGTAGTTCGTTGAACAATTTTGCGAATCGTTGCTCGTGTGCTCGACGGGCTGATGTACTGGTCACCATGCTCTGTCGAATAATGTGAACAAGTTTTTATTATGGTAACGAGGATACAACTCACGACGAATGTCCGGATCAGGTGACTGCAGTATCTTCGAGAGCGTCGTCTCGAGCGCATCAACCGCATTGTCGAAGTCTCTTGCCTTGTGTAAAGCTGCATGCTTCATCTCATAGCCCCATGGCGAGAACGGATCGAGTGTGATTACCTGATGATGATGGATTAACAAGATCGATCTCCATGAGGCAAAAATGATGGTACATGGTTTGCATCGTCTAGAGCCTGCTTCCATGACCCAGTTGCCACATGTGCCTTGCTTCGCTTGACAAGAATGCCTAGTGGGGAGGGGGAATCGAGGGACAATGCGATCGAATAGTAGGAGATGGCATCGTCATATTGCTCGGCATCCACTGCTGTATCTCCGAGATCCTCCAGTTTCTTGAAGGAACGCTGTCTGAAGTCTGGCAGAAAATGTTACACGACACCTACACGAGATGCGCGATCACCCACCAAGATCCCATTCTGAGTGCTCACCATGCAGCCTTCCCAATTCATTCGTCATTTGGTGCAAACACTCGACTGCATCCGTTGCGCGCTCTGTCGCCTCAAGTCGTTCACATAGGACCCGGTAAATCATGACCCTGGGAAGTGTGAACTACAAACCAACGGCGTGTCAATCCCATGATGGGTGCGAGAGTAAAAGGTGATACTCACACTAACAGCGGAAAGTAAGGCATCTCTCCAGAAGTCACGAATCAATTTTGCCTTTGCCCACTCTCTTAGAAGTGGTGTGGGGGTTGGTGAATTGAGGGTAGCGTGAGACGTCAGCGCCTCACCGTCACTCCCGGGAGCGGAGAGATATCGGTGGGTGAAATCTGACCAAAAACGTCGGATGTGTGCCAGACAAACAGATGGAACATAAACTCACCAGAAACCCACTCAGTCATGAGTTCGCTCATGTAGACTTCCCCTCCCAATTCACTCATCATTTCGTGGAAACAATCGATTGCATCCGTTGCACGGTCGATCGCTTCCAGACGTTCACACACGACCCAGTAAATTGTGACTCTGGGAAGTGTGAACTGCAAACCATCAGTGTGTCAATCCCACGGCAGGTACCAGAGCAAAAGGAGATCCCCACGCTAGCAGCGACAACCAAGGCATCCTTCCACTTGGCGCTCGCCAATGTTGCTTTCGCCCACTCTCTCAATAGCGGTACGGGAGTCCGTGGATCGAAGGTTGCAAGAGTTGTCGGCGCTTCATTGTGCGGGGATGTGTTCCGGGCCACGTCACCGTCACTTTCGGGAGCGGAGAGGAATCTGTAGGTGAAATCTGTGGAGAAGTTTCGAACGCACGGCAACCAAATTGTTTGATCATAAACTCACCGGAAATCCAGTCGGTGACAGGTCCGCTTATATGGACCTCGTCGTCAAAGGTATTTATCAGCTTCAGAAGAGATTCGCCTGCATCCTTCGTGTGACCCATTGCATACAAAGCTTCACACAGGCGCCGTTGAATCGTGATGTGGAGATTATCAAATTTCCACCCGGATATCTGTCGGAGCCGGTGAGTGATTTCGATATGTTGCAATACACCCGTTATGAAGCTTACTAATGTGACCAACAAGAGCGGTCGGCCCCCATAGTGTCATATTTGGGCTCGTGCATGTTCGAACGAATGTATTGCACCCTCGTAGTCGTTGCGCTCCATGTGCGAATTTCCAAGGAGAAGATACATATATGCCTGCTGAAAATGTCAGTGGTGGTATTCGCCGCGTGGTAGGGCGTGTGCACGTGCCTGAACTACATAGCAGATTGAGTTGAAGGGGACCGTAGCGATAAGGTCATCTATGCGTGATATCGCATCAGGGTGCTCTCCAGCCAGAAACACGATGATGGCCTAAGGGATATGAGCAGCTGAGGGGAACCAAGTTCGAATAATACAGACCTTGACCAGAAGAAGAAAGCTAACATGAGATGAATGAAAGCATTCGAATGCGATATCGCAGGCCCGATAGCCCTTGTGCTTTTCCCCGTTGCCGACAAGCGCTACACCCTTTGCGATGTAGCCAATGACGGACGGCTGAATTTTGATGGCCTTTGTGTAAATTGATGTCAGTGTCAGCATATGTGAGAACAGAGGAACAAGCACTTGTTGGGCATCGACGAGGGCTGTGTCCCACTGTTGCAACCGAGCTCGGACGAGAGCTCTACTAGCGAGTACATGATGGATTGAATTCCGAGACTCGGGGATCGCTGCGGTCAATAACGCCTCTGCGTTCTCGAGCTGATCAAGCTTCCATGAATCGAGCGCAGCGTCATCAATTTGAATGACAGGTTCCTGGAGAGTAAGATGTAGACGAGATAATGGGATGGAATCCAATTGGGAAAGACGAGCAGAACAAGAAAGTTGTTCAGATCTGCCATAATCCGAATGAACATGATACTGACAGTGATAGAAGATAGACTTCTGATGGTAAATTTCCCGCTGTCTCCGCCAATGGCGAGAGACCGGCCGTCTGGTGAGAGTGCAATCGAACGTATGGCTTCAGTGTGTTGGATGAGACCGAGCCGGGTGTGTGTCAACGTGTCCCAAAACGTGACGGTATCATGTGTAGAATATGCGATGAATTCCCTATGCTGTGGTAGACCAATGCACGAGAGGTGGTCGCTATTGTGAACTGGCCATTCCGAGGCCGCTGACCCGGTTGATGCTTCAAATTGCTTGATTGTACTGCCGGATAAGACAAAGAAGTGCCAATTGTTGGACCAGAGCAGACCAGTGTTGAAGAACGTGGTTACTATTACTGGGACGTCTACGAGCAAGCGGCCATCGTTGCTGTCCCAGACTCGAACAGATTCAAAAGTGGCTGTCGCGATTCGGTCGCCTTGGAGTGAGTATTTCGCTGCTATCACCCAATCCGCGTGGTCGAGTGTGAGTACGCGTTCGTGGGTGGCGACGTCCCAGACAGTGGCTGTGAGGCTCTTCGACGCTGTGACGAGTCGAGTCGAGTCCAGCGAGAAATCGACTCCGAGGATGTCATAGAGACCCTCCCAGCACGTGAAGACTTTTCCGAATGTCTTTGCGTCCCACGTGAGCGCATAGCCGTTTTTCGTCCCCGCCGCGATCCATCTGCCATCCTTCGACACAGCGAGAGAACGGACATCCTGCGCTTCCATTAGGGACATTCAGAGTAGAAAACCGCGTCGTTTTGGACGCGTTTTGGACGTCGTTTTGGCAATCGATTTCGATTTGTCGAGTCCCAAAACCAATCTCAAAACCAAGACTTGATTTCACCTCGATTTCGGCACTAAGCCTCGGCATGTCAGACTGAGTTTGAAATACGTCAACCCGACAGACTCACTCAGGCGTGTAGTCACATGGTGTGAACAATTGACGGAAAAGTGCGAACAAAAAAGGACACACAAGGAAATCGAACTCACGACTTCCAAATGCAATAAATGAAACATTAACGACTAGGCCACAAGGCCACTACCTCAACTGCTTCATTTGTGTTATATGAATAGTTATGCATGGCCTAGGAAAAATGTAATGCCTTTTGTATACTCGATAGAAATGAGTGGACCGGCTTCATTGGCAAATATGTGCTGAAATTATGTGCAACTACCCATATAACACTAATGAAGCAACCAAGCCAGTGGACCTGTGGCCTAGTGGTCAATGCTTCATTTGCTACTTTTGGAAGTCATGAGTTCGATTTCCTTGTGTATTGTTTTTTGTTCGCACTACATAACCTTTTACAAAGTACATATCTGCATACATTCTGAACGTTGTAACCCTAACCTTACATCAACACGTGACTTTCTTGGTCTTGTTTGGTCGATCTGCCGTTTTGCCGAGTCGGAGCTCGAATTTGGTTGACCTATCGATCAACCCCTTGCCATGACAATGCTACCTGGTATTGTTGTCATCATGAGCACGAGATTCAGCAATTACAGAAGCTAGATAGTGTATCAGCACATCTGCAGTGCGTTGGCGCTAGGGCATTGCGAGGATGAACCATTAAAACTCCGACGCCGTCGCTCGCAGATCGAGCACTCGAAAACGACTTGAAAACGCGCCAAAACGAGGTAAGTCAAAGCTGAAAATGGTTTTCGGCGTTCCCGCGCTCCCAAAACCAGTTCGAAAACAATCTTCAAAACGGCCTCAAAACGACACTGGTTTTCTACTCTGAATGTCCCTATTGTTGCCATTTGTTTGCCGTCTTTCACTCTCCACACTGTAGCTCCATCACTGCCCCCGCCGATAATATACTCGCCATTCGCTGTAAATGTCACTGCCTTTATTTTGCTACCCCCGTCGATTTCGATAAGTGAGGAATGCTCTTGTCCAATGGTCAGTATAAAAGTAATTCCATTTCACCACTACGCACCAGTCCGAGTCATCGTCGACGACGCATTCACCAGCGACATTGTCGCTGTGCGATGGTGAACGTCAATGAAAAGCTGTTGTTCTTATGCCTTCTTCGCATTGTACATATCATCATGCCCATTGCCCTACCCTTGATATAGATCAGTGCACACGCTCCATCACCTCGTGTTTTCGGCGCTTGCTCACGAATGAACCACCAGGCACATCCTTGGTAACCATCATCCCACTTCCATGCAGGCGAGATATCGCATATCTCAGAGATTCTCTGTGCACACCGTTCGCGTGTAAGGTGTTGATTTTGCTCGCCCGACTTGGTGAAGTTGTCAGTCTCTATTCCTTGCACATGGTAGCCATGGAGGGGAAACGAATACGACTCAGACGCACGAACGTCATGTAACTGATAGCTGTCGTTAAAGCACATCCAGTACGCGTACACTGTCTACCAGCTTGTTCAACACTGCAGGCGTGATATCCTCTACCTGGACGGTGATCAGACTCTCCGTAGCGACCCTCCTGTAGGCTGCCACGTTTCCAAGGTTCGGTGTGAGCAACAGCGCACCAAATGGCTGTGTCAGACGAGCGATGACTCGGATGGCGAGCATCTCTTTGTCCGTCTGCGATAGAGAAGAAGGGGGCCGGAGAGATGCTTCATCCCGAGGGCGTGTGGCAGGCCGACCACCGAACGGCCGACCAAAGCGCGCAACGAGCCGCGCCGTTCGTGTTTGTGGGGCCGCTGAGGTGATATTAGAGAGACCAGGGAGCGACCGCAATTCGCCTATCGAGGAAGACTGATCGCCCATCTTCTCCTCGGGTATTGTGTCCATTACACTTCCAACAGGCTGTCGGTCGAGGAGAAAGTCGATCCAAGGGTGAACGAGGTAGAGAGAATCCAATCGAGAGAGATCCTCCTCGGTCCTGATCTCCACGATCCCGAGTGCACCTGTCTGCGCACGAAAAACTCGTTCCGACCTGCTCCGATAAACAGATAAATGCCCAAGTTTGAAAATAATGCATGGAAGTGTCATCCGTTTTCCTGCATACGACGGTACACGGAGTTCATTGAGCCGGTCATGGAAATTTGTCGCCGAGGTGAGATTGAGCAAAGAGGCACGCAATTTGGCAATGATGGTCTCCATTTCAGCACCTGTGATGGCCTGTGGAATGTATGAGGAGAGCAACTGGCTGAACACGGTGATGCTGGCCGGGAAGCAGCTGTTGAAGCCGCCAGATTTCCCGGTCCATGCAAGGATGCTCGTGTCTCCCGAGCTCGCAAGCAGCTGTGCCAACAGTCGCCCGAGTGCTTGGTCCCCCTCACCATATACGATTGGCAAAGAGATAGTGAATATTCCGAGCAATGAGTATGCCGAATCCTCCACGAGGGTCGTCTCGCGCCTCGAAGCTAGACACAACTTCTCCCGTATGTCATCCAACCCAGGTCGGAGTGCCATCAAGGCTCGCGCCGAAACACCTGTTGCCTCTTCCATCTCCGAGATGATTTCGGGCGACTCTTTGTGATTGAGAATATCGAGGTTCATGTAGAGCGTCCAATCCTCGTTGTAGAATCGGACCACCTTCGATGCGTGATATTCCTGGAATGCCCAGGCACGAGTATTCCAGATGCTCCTCACGAGATCCCCGCGCCGCGAAGGAGAGCGAACGCCACGGAGTAAAACAAGTGTCACAGCAGAACCCTGGTACCACTTGAACATGGAAACAAGGGCCTCCTGGAGCACGAAGTGATCCGCCTTGTTGATACAACATGTATCACTCCATGCCCAATGCAACCCCGCATCCCGCACGATCTTGCAGAACATCCGAAGTTTGTCGTGGGTGAGTGATTCTTCGAGATCATACACCACGATGCGTATAACTTGCTCGAACAGAGGTTCATTGTCTTCCCACTTGTGTGAAAACATGGCATAACGATAGTACTGTGTAACGTCTTGCTCGATGCGAGTATGGTCGATGTGTGTCGTCATGGAGGAAATCAACTTGTTGAAGACCGGGAGCGATTCGAATGACGCAGCTTGTTCCGACTTATCGAGGAGGCGGCCAGAGACAGTATTAATGAGTATGCGCGGGGATTCACGGATTGTGCCCTGAACAGCCCTCCGGATTGCCGACCTCGTCTCTCCTTGATTTATATACTGGCGGCGATACTCTGAGGCAAGATCAGTAGATGAACCTCAGTATGATGCCGACACCCTCACCACGAATCTCTAGATCAGATGACTGTGACATCTTCGACAGCATTGCCTCGAATGCATTGATCGCATTTTTATAGTCTCCTGCCTTGTGTAACGCCTCATGCTTCCTTTCGTAACCCCATGGAGACAGTGGATCGAGTTCGATCACCTGGTGATGATATGTCGACAAGAGCCAGCTTGCACGAGACAAAGTGACACACCTTGTTTGCGTCATTTAACGCCGCATCCCACAAACCTCTAGCTATGTATGCCTTACTTCGCTTGATGAAGAGACCTTGTGGTGCAACTGGAACGAGGGCCAGTACAGCTGAATACTGGGAGATCGCCTCGTCATAATGCTGAGTGTTCATTGCGGTGTCCCCAAGGGCCTCTAACGTTTCGCAGCAACGAGATTTAAATTCTGACATAGGATGGTCACATAGATGCCACAGGTTTCATAGGCACGATCACTCACCGAGAACCCACTTTGCCTCCTTGCCCTGTATCTCTATCTCCTGTGCCAATTCATCCACCATTTGGCGGAAACACTCGCTTGCGGGCGTTATGCGGTCGATTGTTTCGAGACGCTCACATATGACTCGGTACATCATAAATCTCGGAACCACGAACTCCACACCAAAAGTGTCAATCTCACGAGCGGCACCAGAGCAAAAGAAGATACCCACGCGGGAAGCTGCAACCAAAGCGTCCTTCCATGAGCATTTCGCCAATGTTGCTCTTGCCCACTCCCTCAACAGTGGTGTGGGGGTTGGTGAAACATGATGCAGTACTGGCGCATTATCGTGTCGCGCTACCTTCGAGAATGCACCAGCATCGCTTTCGGAAGCGGAGAGACATCGACGGGAAAAATCTGACGGAAAAGCTTGAATGCATAAAATCAAACAGATTGACGAAAACTCACCAGAAATCCACTCGGTGATGGGTTCGCTCGCATGAACCTCTTCGTCAAAGGCATTTACTAGCTTCAGAAGCGATTCGCCTGCATCCTTTGTGCGACCCGCTGCACACAAAGCTTCACATAGACGCTGTTGAATCGTGATGTGGAGATTATCAAATTTCCACCCGGATATCTGTTAGAGTCGGTAAGGGATTTCGATACGCTACAATACGCCCATTAGCTTACCAATGTGACTACCAAGAGCGGTGGGCCCCGATAGTGTCGCATTTGGGCTCGTGGATGCTCGAACAATTGTATTGCACCCTCGTAGTCGCTGCGCTCCATGTGCGAGTTTCCAAGGAGAAGATACATATATGCCTGCTGAAAATGTTAGCGGTGATATTCGCCGTGTGGTAGAGCATGTACACATGCCTGAACTAGATAGCAGAATGGGTTGAAGGGGACCGTAGCAATGAGGTCGCCGACACGCGCAACCGCATCTTCATGTTCTCCAGCCATGAAAAGGACGACAGCCTAAGTGAAATAAGTAGCTGACAGGAAATCAAATTCCACAGCGTGCAGAATGCACACCTTGAGCAAAAGGATAAGATCGACGTCAATTGTATGGTAGTGTCTGAACGCCAAGTCATACACACGACAACCCTCCGCCTTTTTCCCTTCGCCGATGAGTGCGAGGCTCTGGGCGATGTAGGCATTGACGGATGGATGAATCTTGATGGACTTGTAGTAATTTAAAATGAACAACAACGTGTGGGAGAGCGAACAGAGACTTACGTTTTTTGCATCCTCGATCGCCAAGTCCCAAAGTCCCAAACGCGCTCGTACGAGAGCTCTATTGGCGAGTGCGTGATGGCTCTGGTTCCGCGCACTGATGATTATACCCGTTAATGATGTTTCCGTGTCTGCGAGCTGGTCCTGCTTCCAGGAATCGAGTACAGCGTCGGTGATGTCAATAAATGGTGGCTGAGAGACAAAGCAATCAGTTTGCATGTCGAACCGAAATTGGAGTGAGGTGGACTGGCAGTGAAACGATTCTGATATGCTATAGTCCGACAATACACGATACATACCGTCGAATAGGATGCAGGCAAAACGTCTCTGAGATCTTTAATGGCGATTGTCCCGCCGTCGCCACCAATTGCGAGAAACCGGTGGCCCGGTGAGAGTGCAATCGAACATATGGGTTGAGTGTGTTGAATGAGGCCGATCCGGGTGTGTGTCGAAGTGTTCCAAAACGTGACAGTATCGTATGTAGAATATGCGATGAATTCTCCATGCTTTGGAAGGGCGATGCACGAGGAGTTGTTGCTATGGTGAACTGGCCATTCCGAGGCCGCTGACCCGGTGGATGCTTCGAATCGCTTGATTGTACTGTCGGATACGACAAAGAGGTGGTTGTTGGACCAGAGGAGACCAGAGTTGAACATAGACAACGGGGCTACTTTTACTGGGATGTCTGTCAGCAACCGGCCATCGTTGCTGTCCCAGACACGAACGGAATCAAAAGTGGCTGTCGCGATCCGATCGCCTTGCGGCGAGTATTTCGCTGCTCTCACCCAATACTCGTGGAGTGTTAATACTTTTTTGCGAGCTGCGACGTCCCAAATGGCTGTCGGGTTCTTCGATGCTGTGACGAGTCGAGTCGAATCGGGCGAGAAATCGACTCCGAGGATTGAGTCAGGGAGATCTTCCTTGTGCGTGAAGACTTGTTCGAATGTCTTTGTGTCCCACAGGATCGCCTCGCCCCAGTCTGTCCCCGCTGCGATCCATTTGCCATCCTGCGAGACGGCGAGAGAGCGAACATCCCGCGCTGCCATTGTTGCCATTTGTTTGCAGTCTTCCACTCGCCACACTCTTTGTCCATCACCACCGCCGACGATATACTCGCCGTTCGCTGTAAATGTCACCGCACGTATTCTGCTACCGACGTTGATCTCGATGACCGGGGAACGCTCTTGTCCCACTGTCAGCATCAATGCAACTTCTTTTCACCAGTACGCACCGCTCATTGTCGATGAAGTGGTCATCAGAAACACTGTCGCAGAGCAATGGTGAACGTCAACGAACAAGCCGTCTCCTCCGCCCTTCATTGATATAGATCAGTGCACACGTTCCATCACCTCGTGTTTTCGGCGCTTGTTCAGGAAATGTTCCTCCGCTGAGCAATCATCCCCCAGGCCGACAAGCCCTCGCCCGTTTCGTGCTGGGGCACACTTCAATATCGAACAAAAACCACGGGTTTCTGCGTGCAGGTGAGTGAGATAGACACTGTGCTACTCCACGAGGCACACATGCAGTTGATTGCGTCCGTTCTGCATCCTCACCCGGGCAGGTTGTTCGGCGGGGTCTCATCCCCGCAATGTGCATTTACCCTGTGGGCCTTAAATCCAATATTGTCCTCATTCACAACAGAAAACAACTTCGACTTTACCATCGGCGCAGGTCAGCACGTCAAGATTGTCGGTAAAGACCAAATGATCTTCGTACTCTACAAGGACGGGTAAATCCCGAACGATCTTGCATCGGCCCGTGTCGATACGGTAGACCGTCGACGATCAGCGATATATCCAAAGGAGTGAGATATCGATCCACAAGGGTACTAAATCAAAAGAGGTCTTTGAGAAGATAAATCTACTCAGTGATCGTGTATATAACTGAAAGACATTGTCAAAGGACATCCAGTACACGTACGCTGTCTACCAGTTTGTTCAATATTGCAGGCGTGATATCCTCTACCTGGACGGTGATCAGACTCTCCGCAGCAACCCTCCTGTAGGCCGCCACGCCGCCAAGGTCCGGTGTGAGCAAAAGCGCGCCGAACGGTCGTGTCAGACGAACGATGACTTGGAGGGCGAGCATCTCTTTGTCCGCCTGCGATAGAGACGAAGGGGGCCGAAGAGATGCTTCATCTTGAGGGAGTGTGGCAGGCCGTCCACTAAACGACCGACCAAGGCGAGCCACGAGCCACGCCGTTCGTGTTTGTGGGACCATCGATGTGTCAACGGAAGGTTCAGGGAACGACGGCAACTCGCCTGTCAAGGGAGAATGATCGTCCAACGTCTCCTCAGGTATTGTGCCAATTACACTTCCGACAGGCTGTCGGTTGAGCAGAAAGTCGATCCAAGGGTGAACGAGGTAGAGAGAATCCAATCGAGAAAGATCCTCCTCGCTCATGATCTCCACAATCCCGAGTGCAACTGTCTGTGCACGGAAAACTCGTTCTGCCCTACTCCGGGAAACGGATAAAGGCCCGAGTTTGAAAATAATGCATGGAAGCTTCATCCGTTGTCCCACGAACAACGGTACGGGGAGGTCATTAAGTCGGTCATACAATTGCGTGACCGAGGTGAGATTGAGCGAAGAGGCACGCAATCCGGTGGTAATCGTCTCCATTTCAGCCCCTGTGATGGTGAGCGGGATGT
Organism: Boletus subparvulus; assembly: GCA_038092515.1. Taxonomy (NCBI): domain Eukaryota; kingdom Fungi; phylum Basidiomycota; class Agaricomycetes; order Boletales; family Boletaceae; genus Boletus; species Boletus subparvulus. Next base: position 2,281 of record JBBPQL010000254.1, on the reverse strand, counting down.
GCGAAGGTGGCAGCTGGTTGAACACGGTAATGTTGGTCGGAAGACAGCTGTTGAAGCTCCCAAATTTCCCGGTCCATGCAAGGATGCTCGTGTCTCCCGAGCTTGTGAGTAGCTGTGCTAACAGCCGCCCAAGTGCTTGGTCGCCCTCACCATATACAACCGGCAAAGAGATAGAAAATATCCCAAGCAATGAGTATGCCGCATCCTCGGCGAGGGTCGTCTCTCTCCTCGAAGCTAGACACAGCTTCTCCCGTATGTCATCTAACCCAGGTCGGAGTGCCATCAAGGCTCGTGCCGATATACCTGTTGCCTCCTCCATTTCTGAGAGGATCTCAGGTGACTCTTTGTGGTTCGGGATGTCGAGATTCATGTAGAGCGTCCAATCCTCGTTGTAGAATCGGACCACTTTTGAGGCATGATATTCCTGGAATGTCCAGGCACGAGTGTTCCAGATGTTTCTCACGAGATCCCCACGCCGCGAAGGAGAGCGAACGCCACGGAGTAAAACAAGCGTCACGGCGGAACCCTGGTACCACTTGAACATGGCAACCATGGCTTCCTGGAGAACGAAGTGATCCGCCTTGTTGATACAACATGTATCGCTCCATGCCCAATGCAACCCCGCATCCCGCACGATCTTGCAGAACATTCGGAGTTTGTCATGGGTGAGAGACTCTCCAAGATCATACACCACGATGTGTATGACTTTCTCGAACAGGGGTTCACTGTCCTCCCACTTATGCGAGAACATGGCATAACGATAGAACTGTGTAACGTCTTGCTCGATGCGGGCTTGGTCGATGTGTGTCGTCATGGAGGAAATCAACTCGTTGAAGACCGGGAGCGATTCGAATGACGCAGCTTGTTCCGACTTATCGAGGAGGCGGCCAGAGACAGTATTAATGAGTACGCGTGGGGATTCACGGATGGCATCCTGAACAGCCCTCCGGATCACCACCCTCGTTTCGCCTGGATTTACATACTGGCGACGATGCACTGGGATGCAAGATCAGTAGATGAACTTCAGCATGATGTCGACACCCTCACCACGAATCTCTAGATCAGATGACTGTGACATCTTCGACAGCATTGCCTCGAATGCGTCGATCGCATTTTTATAGTCTCCTGCCTTGTGTAACGCCTCATGCTTCCTCTCGTAGCCCCATGGAGACAATGGATCGAGTTCGATCACCTGGTGATGATCTATCGACAAGAACTAGCCTGCGCAAGACAAAGGGACACACCCTGTTTGCGTCATTCAACGCCGCATCCCGCAAGCCCCCGGCAATGTAGGCCTTGCTTCGCTTGATGAAGAGATCTTGTGGTCCGGCCGGATCGAGTGCCAGTGCAGCTGAATACTGGGAGATCGCTTCGTCATAATGCCGAGTGTTCATCGCGGTATCCCCAAGGTCCTCTAATTTCTTGCAGCAACGAAATTTAAATTCTGACAGAGGATGGTCACACAGAGATACCACCTGCTGCGTAGGTACGATCACTCACCGAGAACCCACTTTACCTCCTTGCCCTGTATCTCTTCTGCCAATTCGTTTGTCATTCCGTGAAAACACTCGGTCGCGTCCGTTATGCGCTCAATCACTTCCAGGCGTTCACATACGGTCCAATAAATAGTTAACCTGGGAGCGATGAACTCCAAACCAGAGCATCAGGCCCAATAAGTATATCAGGGTAAAGGGAGATACGAACATTGGCAGCAGCAACCAAGGCGTCCTTCCACGAGCATCTCGCCAATGTTGCTTTTGCCCACTCTCTCAAGAGCAGTGTGGGGGTCGGTGAATTGAGGGTTTCACGAAGCATCGGCACCTTGTTGTAGGGAGTAGTTACCTTCCAAGGTGCGGCGGCGTCGATTTCGGGAGTCGAGAGGCATTGTTGAGTAAAGTCTGCAGAGAAGTTTGGAATGCATGGCAAACCAATACATGGAGAATCAACTCACCAGAAACCCACTTGTTGATTGGTTCACTCATATAGACCACTTCGTCAAAGGTATTCACCGTTTTAAGAAGAGATTCGCCTGCATCCTTCGGGCGACCCGCTGCATACAATGCTTCACACAGACGCTGTCTAATCATGATGTCGAGATCATCAAATTTCCATCCGGATATCTGCCAGAGATGCCGATCGTTGTCCACATGTCGACAGATGTGTTGTTAATCCATTTCGTATGGGTTAGAACATTATTAGCTTACATAAGCAGGCCTTATTTCGGCCTCGAAGTACTGTAGTTTTTCTTTAGTGACTACACTATAGTTTTCTACAGGTATGT
>JBBPQL010000253.1:0-36936 GCA_038092515.1 Boletus subparvulus | reverse complement strand
CCTTGGACGTCATGTTGGAGAGGCACGGAAAAAGTCGGGGAGCAGGACAACTTCATGCTGCATATCCGGAATGGGAGTCCCGGGTACCGCCAGGTGGGATGGACTCGCTTCGACATCTCTTGACATCCCTGAACCAGAACGATTGGTGGACGAGGCCTTGAGGACTCGCTAAAGGTGTCATTGCAAGCATGCAATCACAATTACATAGTGATATGAGTAAAAATCCAGTTCCGTGCATGCATAAATCTATAAGCATAAGCTAAACATTCCCTACGAGACGTAACAAGCATGAATTAGAAATGGCTACAAGATGGTAATAGTACAAGATGAAGAAAAAATCAACCTTTGAAAGCATCGTCCAATAGATCAGAGGCCCGTACGGAAGGTGGAATCGGTGTCATATCTTTGGTAGTCCGCCTGCTCTCCCGAATCCATATTGCACGCGCCTCTTCCTCTCGTGGATCCGTATTGGTTGATGCTGCGTCCACGCCCAAGCCCCGCAATACCTCTTCGACACGAAGAGAATCGACCAATTGGATCTCTTGACCAAACGCGGCACTCTTGCTCGGTGATCCAAACGACGACGTTCGACCAACACCGCGGCGACCCGACTTTGAGGGAGAAAGGATTGTCGAGCAGGGAACGGATGAAGACACAATGCCGGACGTCTCTAACACACTAACGAGGTCGGAGAACTCGCTGCGAGAAACTGGCATGAAAATCCCGCTTTCGGAGCGTTCCAAGATCGCAGCATAATAAGTATAGAGTTGGGGAAGCTCGAGAATGCGGAGCTTGGAAGCCAAGCCCGTGCGTTTGGTGGGGGTCTTGAGAGGAGAATTTGTTGAAATGGAGGATAAAGGGAGAGCAGCATCCTTCCTCTTTGAGGCAAGGACGATTGCTAGTAGCACCAATCTCGATTGTAAACCGAGGCTCCGGACCTTTACCACTGTCTCACTATTGCTGGATTGGATGGCAGCGTGTGGGACTGAGGAATTAGCATGAGGGTTGGTGGAAGGCAGGTACGCCTTGAGCGCGGCCAAAATGTGGTTTGGCGTGATGGGGGGCACAGGAGCCGCAAGAGGGTTTTCGACAGCAAGGGTGGAAGATGAGAGGGCAAGGTCGATTGCACCTCGAAGGACCTCGAAAAGGGTCCTCACGTCACCGGTCTGGGAGGCAACCTTTTTGGAAAGCAAGGTCAAGGGACCGATAGGCAAGAACTTGTTGAGTGGCTCGGAGGTGTCAACATCGGACAAGGGTGATAGACGCGCTTGTAATACTTCGAGTAGTTGGGAAGCCGTGTACGCGCCGAAATGGAGGGTCAATACATTAGCTGCCTCATCATTTGACAGACTTGCGGAGACAGGGAGGGTATGCGTGTTCGCTATGCTAATGATGCGAACGGAAGAGGAGTGCTTGCGAGCAAACGAGAAGATGGCGGAGAGGGTATGGGGTGATTTTGCAATATGATCGAGCTCGTCAAGGACAATGAGGCTGTGGAAGGCGAGTCAGTACGCGTGGAATGCTGCCAAAGGAAGTTGTACCATCTTCGCTCTTGTGAGGCTAGTATTCTGTCCAGAAGTCGTTTTCCCTTTGCCTTTACGCCTCTGGTCCGTTTGACCAACGTGGAACTCCGGATGTTTTCGCAAAGACAATCCCAGAGATCGTCCACGTTGTTCAAGGCCATGCAGTTGACTGTTATTAGTTTGAGATCCTGGCAATGCTCGAGGCCAGCCAAAACAGAGTTGACGAGTGCTGTCTTTCCGGTTCCAGGAGTTCCGGAGATGAAGAGAGACGACTTGAATGGTGCATCAGAACAGCTGGCCTCGCGGGCAGACGCGACGAATTTTGTGATCACGTCGCGTTCGGCAGACCTGCCAGCGATTGTGAAGGTCCCGTTGCACGTTGATCTGAGCAATGCGCGAACACGAGTGTGTATAGGGACGAGGGCGACGGGGGGCATTGGGAAGAGGTCAAGGCAAGACGAGTGCTAACAACGCGTCAACAAACGCGTCTCGATCATGTGGGTGAATTCCCACGCCCAATCTTTGATCGGTCAAGAGGTAGATACCGGCGCTTCCAAAATAGCATGGATATCTCAAAATTACACCGGTGCATGGAGCGCCCCTTCTCTACCCTCACACCTCGTCGTCGTCGCGACTAGGATGCCCTTGGTCACCAGCGTGATCGACGACAAGTCCCCCTTGATCTCGTATGATACCACCTGGCTTCCTGGTACAGCCTGGGATGACCAGTGGGCCACCGAGTATGCTCTCTAAATATATCTCGCTGGACGTGGTCACCCATTACCTTGACAGCTATTATCTCGGTACTTTCACAACAAACAATGTAACGGACGGCTCGGTGACGTTCAACTTCAACGGGACTGCCGTTTGGATTTATGGCGCCAACCGCCCAAATCACGGGAGTTACACTGTTGAAGTAGACAGCGCAACCTATTCAAATCTCAATGGCGCTGGGAACAACTTATTCCAGCAATCTCTTTTCAACATATCGTCGCTCAGCCAGGGGACGCATAGTGTAAAGCTGACAAACATTCCATCTGGAACTACTTTAATTTACGTGGACATAGACATGGTCAGTCAAGCCCCCCGTCGCACGGTCAAGGGCCTAACGTCGCATAGATCGCGTGGCAATCGCAAGTTGGGGACACAAGCGACCAGTTAGTTACCGAAGTAGTTGAAGACACAGATTCCCGCTTTCAATACCAAGAACCAGCTTGGGTAACGACCTCGAGCGCCCTCAACTTCGGCTTATTCAGCAATGGTACTGGCCAGTAAGCGATGGCTATTGCCTACTGGTCAGTTTCGCCGAATTCATTGTTTTGATTATCCCAGTGCCACACAAACGTACAATGCGAGTGTCACATTCACGTTCACAGTGGGTTTCTCTTCCTTCGGATCTGTCACAAATGACTTATGTACCATACAGGGCATGCTTGTTGTTCAGCGCATCGTTACGCAGCTCTGACACATTTATCAGGCGAGGTTGTAAGCCTTTTTGGAACTTCCGGGCCTTCCAATGGACTGTACTCAGCTCAATTGGATGGTGGCCAGACTGTGCAGTATAATGCATCAAACGCTTACCCTACCAACTATGGGGTTATGATTTACCACGCCGATAATCTTGGCCCCGGTACGCATCAGCTCGTTCTTACAAACATCCCTGCTGCAAGTGGGTCCCTTAGCATCGACTATGCACAGTTGTGGAATATCGCCAAGTACTTTGCCGTCAACTCTATGATTCATTCGCCGTGCTGACCATGTTGTATGTTCCACAGTACTACTTCTGCCAATACCACATCAAGTTCGGGCGACTCCACTAGGTGTGCTCCAAGTACTCATGAATGCTTCTTCGTCTCATATTATTGAACACTAGCAGTACCTCGCAGAAGTAAGTGATACGGAAACGTGGTAAATGCGGCAGCTGGCTTACTTCATCACTCGCAGGCTCAGTTCAGGAGCAATTGCTGGCATAGTAATCGCAGTCGTGTCCGCGGTTCTGAGTGCAGGAGCTGCCATCTTCTTCTATCGGCGTTGGAAAGCTGCTCTGGCCACTCAACGTGACCTTTACCGAGCTTATACTCCCCAGCAACGACCTCCCGAGTCGGCGGCAGTAGCCCCGACCGGCTTTTCTTCGTCTTTGGAAACCAACAACACGAGCTTAATGCGAAACGATACCTCGATCCAGGCCATTTCTGGGAGGGCTCGACAACCAACTAACAATCTTGCAGCGCAACATGATGGAGCTGTCTCTATGGCGTGCGGTTCTCGCGACTCCCCGGGCCGAAGCATCATTGACACAGTGAGTTCACCAACCCAGTCTCCAGTAGACGAGGTGTGTCGATACGCCTGGTTAACTACTCCAAGAATGTTGAAATAAATGTCTACGCGCAGGGTTTGGGACGAAGGCCTCTCCCAGAAGCACCTGGAGGGGGCCTGTCATTGTCCGACGAATTTCCAAAACTTGCGAGCTCGCGACGTCATCAGAGTATGATGACAGTTGATCGCAGCTCCATTGCAGTCAGCGAGGTTCCCCCGCCAAACTACACCCAAGCAACTGGGAACGCGGCTACCGCGCACGGATGAGTATTTGGCATGCGCGATCGCTTTACAGATATTCATTTTTTTCGTCATCACCTCTTAGTCTATCGATTCGCTTTTTCGCGCCAACGCAGGCACGCTGAATACCCATTGCATTCTTGGTTATATGTTCTGTTGTTACTAACTTGTCAGATCATGATTGTAATTTGTTGGACACTCGTTATGTATCTAAATTTCGTCAATACTGCTCTATATATTATAACACTTGGTGTGATCATGTTACAGCGCTTTGCAAATCTCTGTGGAAAACGAAGTTTGAAAATCGCGCCTCGGAGACAGCCGGGAAAGGACCCCGGGTGCACTTGAGTGAGCAAGCAGCGTGTCACGAGTCACACGGGGTTGTCCGCTTCAACTCGCGACTGGCCAATAACGATGTGGTACGACTCTCCATCCTCGTCAACATCATCCAGTAAGTCCTTGTTACCTGTAGGCTACAGTATGTACCCTGTGACAATGTTATGACCAGTTTAAAGTTGTATTCAATACTTAAAATTTAGTACACTCTTGAAAGTTCAAGAGCTTCAGACTCGGACACAATGAATCACAAGACTGGCCATGGCCTGCCAATGTGGTGTTACTAATAGCTGGATCATATGTACATGCTCTCCATAGATCTGAATGAACTCGATCCTACAGCTGAATAATTTACTTGGCATAGTTCAACATAGATGCTGGCGAATTGAACCCAAAATGTTCAGAATAGAGGTAGGGAGGGCATCAGTCACGAGGCCGAGTCTCGCCGACGTCAAGGAGAGACATACCATGTCGTTATTGGCCGGTCGCGGGTTGAACGTTGAGGCTGCAAGAAGGATGAAAGCAGCGAACAACCCTGTGTGACTCGTGACACGCTGCTTGTTCACTCAAGTGCACCCGGGGTCCTTTCCCGGCTGTCTCCGAGGCGCGACTTTTCAAACTTCGTTTTCCACAGAGATATGCAAAGCGCTGTAACCGATCCGAGGGAGGCCCGGATGAGAGCTAGAGACGAGAATAGAACTTGGACTTGAACATTACTTGAACCCCCGATTTTTCCGGGTGCGACTTCAAGTTCTTACACCTTTTGGCCCTGACCCCCGTCACGGACACCCATGTTGGATGATTGGTCCCATACACTCCTGCAGACCGATCCTATGAGGATTTACCGCGCCAAGAGGGATGCCGCGCATCGGACTGTCACATCCAAGTACAACATCCTTGGGTTCATATCCTCAGGAACGTATGGCAGGGTCTACAAGGCACAAAGCGTCGAATCCGAGAGCGTCATGTACGCGATCAAAAAGTTCAAGCCGGACAAAGAAGGGGACGTCATAACGTATACTGGCATCAGTCAGAGTGCAATTCGAGAGATTGCAGTAAGCTCCACCGTACTCTGTTCACGGCAACTGTGGATACGACATCCTATGGACAGCTCAACAGAGAAATATCCCATGAAAATGTTGTTGCCCTCGAGGAAGTCATTTTGGAGGATAAATCTATCTATATGGTCTTCGATTATGCCGAGCATGACTTTCTAGTACGTTCCGTATATTGAGCAAGCTGTTAAACTCGAGCCGATAATCTACCATCTTCACAGCAAGTTATTCACCATTACTCCCAAACCCTTCGCATCCAGATACAATCTCAAGTTCTCAAATCTTTGGTTTACCAGCTTCTAAACGGTCTCGTCTACCTACATTCCACGCATATTTTGCACAGGGACCTCAAGCCCGCCAATATTCTCATTACTGCTTCAGGAACCGTCAAGATTGGGGATCTCGGCCTCGCTCGCCTGATTCACAAGCCCCTACAACCCCTTTTTGCAGGTGACAAGGTTGTCGTTACAATATGGTACCGTGCTCCCGAGCTGCTCATGGGTGCAAAACATTATAATAAAGCGATTGATTGTTGGGCGGTCGGCTGCGTTTTCGCAGAGCTGGCAAGTTTGCGGCCAATATTCAAGGGCGAAGAGGCAAAACTAGACTCGAAAAAGAATGTTCCATTTCAGAGGGATCAGCTTCTTAAGATCTTCGAGGTTCTTGGCACACCAGATGGTAAACAGGGTTTTTGTCCTCTTGTCTTTGACTCATCTTTCTTCGAAGAGAAGGACTGGCCTGGTGTTTGCGATATGCCCGAATACCAGAATATGAAACGACTCGACGCGTAAGTGGATAAACAAGCCGTTGGACAACTTGTACTGATCTCATTCCTCCTCAAGGTATCAAAATCGCCTCGTGGAATGGTGCCAGTCACGTATTCGATCGCAGCAAGGGCACGATTTGCTCCGTCAGCTATTTGCGTACGACCCCGACAAACGATTGACCGCGAAAGAGGCCCTAGGCCATAGGTGGTTCCAGGAAGATCCTCGGCCCACACGGAAGTTAGTCGAACCGACGTCCCTTTCTTCCCTTCCCTCGCTTGGTACTCATGTCTCTTCCCTGTATCGCGGACAGCGTGTTTCAATACGTGCCAGCCCACCAAATTCCGCCTCAACGACGAATCACTCAGGATGAGGCACCCTCAATGATGGGCGTTCCTGCTCCAACGCAACCTCATACACAACCACAAGGTCCAACAGCACACGGACATGGTCAGGGTCAGCAATCCAAGACTGGTAGCACCACTAGTTTCGCAAGCGTTAGTGCTGGGGCCGGAGCTATGCAAGGGTACACCACGGTCCAAGGTGGGTCTTCCAGGAAGAAAGCTAGACTTGGATGACTTGGAGGATGAGCATATTGTATACAGAAATATCTCTCCCAGTTCTATGGGCACCTGTTTTGGTTTAATTTCGAATATTTAAATTACTGTAATTTTTTTGTCTGGTTACACTCAGGCCGCTGCCATTGAAGACAATTGTTGAACCGGAGACATGTGCCAGTAGCATCAGTGGCTCGCAGAAGAGTCCAGAGCGTATTAGAACCATTCCACCCAAATTCTATGTAACTATATATGTGTGCATGCGTTGTTCCATTTCTCTTCCTTGAAAGGATAAGTCTGTACGAGTTGTAGTTATTAAAGATACTCCAAGTATTCCTGTGCCTTTTGCTTGCGACCGGCCATCCGACATTTGACACTTAGTGCTCAGCGTTCAGTACTCAGTACTCAACCCCGAACAGTACTGACGCAAGGCACAAGGCTTCGTGGGATGTCAGAAGCTAACTCGCAGAAAAATGGGTTTTGGTCACCCGAACTTCTTTGTTACTTCGTGGCCGGAGGTGTCGCAGGTGCTACATCCCGGACTGTTGTGAGTCCACTAGAAAGACTCAAAATTATACAGTGAGTGAGACTTCCACGGCTGATCGGGTCTTGGTTTCTGACGACGGCCTTGTGAAAATCCTTAGGCAGGTGCAGCCGAGTGGTTCCAATGGCCAGTACAAGGGAGTCTGGCGCAGTCTTGTGAGAATGTGGGAGGAAGAAGGTTTTGCAGGCTTTATGCGAGGGAACGGGATTAACTGCCTGCGGATAGTGCCTTATAGTGCCGTGCAATTCACCACTTACGAGCAACTAAAAAAGGTTAGTGAACAAAATTCCTCTCGCTGTTCGACAACTAAACCCGCAGGTAGCTTTTCACTAGCAATGGGTCTAGGGAACTCGATACCCCGACACGGTTGATTAGTGGTGCATTAGCTGGCATCACCTCAGTTTGTGCGAAAAGCTCTAGTTTCCCTTCACTCCGAATTTAGACTTGATTATAGGTTCGACATACCCTTTGGACCTTGTGCGTTCGCGTTTATCTATCGCTACGGCCAGTATATCTGTCCAGAATCAGCCACTTTCAGCGGCATCTACAGACTCTGCCTCATCCTCTATCTCGCGCTCTACCCCAAAGGCACGCTACTCCAAGGCTGATCTATCAGTATTCGGTATGACTCTCAAAGTCATGCGTGAAGAAGGCGGTGTCCGTGGATTGTATCGTGGGCTTGTTGCAACGGCAGTGGGGGTTGCTCCGTACGTTGGGATCAATTTCGCAGCGTATGAGGCTCTGCGTGGTATCATCACGCCACCAGGTCAGAGCAGTACCCCTAGAAAGTTGATGTGTGGCGCTCTAGCCGGTATGAAGTTATCCGTACTAGTTTTCTGCTCGTGCTCAATGTCCACATTCGACAGGGTCTATTTCGCAAACGTTGACGTTCCCATTTGACGTCCTGAGAAGGAAGATGCAAGTTGTAGGCATGTCGGCTGGAGGGATGGGATATCGATACAGTGGAGCCATAGATGCGTTGAGGGTAATCATCCACGCTGAAGGGTACCGTGGGCTATATCGTGGCATCTGGCCCAATTTACGTGAGTCCTATCACAGTTGAAACATAGCCTGCCGATGCAACGCTTATCATCCGGATCACAGTGAAAGTCGCGCCTAGTATAGCAACGTCCTTTTTCACCTACGAGCTAGTGAGAGACCTTCTCATTGCATCATGATGATACAGTGTGTCTCGGTGAATCTGTACTCTAGAGTGTAGACGTATACTTGGATAGAATTTTCATAATAATAAATAGTTTAATTATGTGGTAATGGAAAATAACGTTTGATGGGATGTCCAAAATTGGTGTCACAAGGATACCCTACTGCGAAGGTGTTCCACACGACGAGCAGCGCCGCGTGTTCGTCTCCGCTCTTTCATTCTCTTTTGTGCCACCCATCGGCGAGGCTTCGCAGAAGCAATTGATGGTCTTGACTGATCATCAAGGAACACCGTGACATTGTGATCAACGGTTCCGTTCCATTTTGCTCCCAGGATCTGTATGGTGAGTCTGCTATCTTCGTCGGCCGTTGGTGACTGCTCCTACACGTTCGTAGCCTTGCTGCTACTGCGTTGCATTGTCCACCCTTCCGCCTTCCTTTGCTAGGATTCGTGCTGACGGCTCTAAACGTTCCCTTCCGCTGTAGCTCCGTAATTATCTCATTTAGGTGATCCTCGCGTTCATATCTTGCTTGGTTCGATCTGCCTGGTTGCTCTCGTCCGTGCCAGAAAACCACCAGTCTAGCCAGGGGTACCACATGGTCCAGAACAAGCAATCATTCTCCACGTTGCCGGCCTCCCTTTCGTCCTCGTTTCCCTCGTCAGCTGCTTCCTCTATGGTGCCACTTGCAGCACCCCCCTTCCATTCAGGCATCTCAGCCGCCAATCAGCTCCCTTTACCCCCTTCCACCACGCTCAAGAGTATCTTTGGTGTACCTGCTTCCAGCTATCCTCATTCTTCCTCTTCTACACCTCCAATGGGTCAGGTTGTCAGCCGGCCTCAGGTTACTCCCACATTGTCGCCGTCATCGGCTCCCTCTTCTCTGGGAGTTTCGGCGTCGATTACCGGGAGTCGGTTCAAACGCGCTTTAGTCGGGCGTCGGAAAAAGTCAGACACTGTCGCTCCATCGTCCCCAAGACTTGATAAAGGGAAGGAGCCGCAGATCGAGGAATCATCACATTCATCACCGGTTACCGCATCACGCCCGCTGGGAGCAAAGCAGCTTACCCTACAGCTTGCGCAACATGTCTTCAATAAGAAGTCTGCACCTGCATCCCCTGTGATGAGTGGTTTGAGTCTACCACCACCACCACCACCTAAGCACGTTCATCAGCCGGCCTCCCCGTCATCCCGCCTCACGCCAATCGACACCAACATCGATAAACGCATCTCAATCATGACAACGTCTAGTCCCATTGTGCCGGCGCTAGATTATATGAAGAAGAGCGATGAACCTACGGAGCAGGTCGCATCGAAGGAAAACGAAAGGAAGGATTTCGAGAGGTCAGAATCCAGGGATGTCCGCAGGAAAAGCGATTCCACATTGAGCCTCCATACCATCCGCCCCGGTTTGGGGAGCAAGACGCCTCGCCCTGTTTCGCTTGCGGAGTCACTACATTCCACTCATACCATCGTACCCATGAATAAGCGCCTAAGCGCGCTGATCACAGACGCGGAGTACGTCATGGCTGAAGAAGAGGATGGGTCAAGAGGTGACGAAAAGGGGGGAATGTTTAGTCGTCCTTCTCCAGCCTCGTCGTTGCGACTCAGAGATAGGAGGTCTCAATCTCTCAATATCAGCCCTCCTGTTTCAATGAAGGTTTCTGGCCCCACCGCTTCGAATGCAATGATGAGTCTGGAGGCAATAACGGTCACTCTTCCTAGATCTGCATCGGAAGGATGTGAGCTGGAGCGCCTTGCCACCAGGGAGATGGCCACGATGACTTTCTCTTCATTGCCTTCGGATACTACCCGCGACGCTGTAACACGACATACTCGTGCCATCTCCTCCCTGAATCAAACATCTCAGTCAGTTACTTCGCGGGTCGAGCGAACTTTACCGGACCTTCCGGATACACCACAAAAAACCACATCACCGCCACAAGTCCATTCCCCCCAACCTTCACCCCGTCAGACAGCCATCAGCATGACATCAGGCTTTGCCCCTGCTGCTGGGCTTGCACGGCGTGCTGTGGAGAGAATGGGTCGGGTTTGGGGTTCGAAAAGTTCATTTTCAAGTCCTCTTGCGTCGCCACTTGGTGAACCATCGCCCAATGGCCGCACCCGACCACCATCCCGTGAAAGCCCAAGCCATTCGGAGCCCGCGCACCACGGGTACGGAAGGAAGTTTCGCCACAATCCACAGACACCATCTGTTAGTTCCACTGCCTCATCTTTATCCGATCACGAGGGTCCACAGCTCGGTAGAAGCCTCCGAGGTCCTGTTCGTGCATCAGGCGTTTGCGGTGTGGTTTTTGGAAGGGAGCTCAAAACCTGTGTGGAGGAGACTGCCATAGACTCTATTCTAAGCATTTTCCACGGGCAGAACGTGGGCCAGGATGGACGAGAGGAGCCGGACATCTCAGAGCGTGTCCAGCGGAGTCAGCCCTCATCGCCTTTAGAAAGTCGCCATATTCCTGCCTTAGTGGTTAGATGTGCACAGCATATTCTTGCGTGGGGTGTCCAAGAGCAAGGACTTTTCCGGTATGTAGTGCAAACGCAGACTCTTACGTCATGAATATGAATATTCATTATTCGCTTTACAGTGTCAGTGGTCGTTCATCCCATATAGCCAAGCTACGTGCTGAGTTCGATACTGGTAAGTGTCGAATATTCGTAGCCTGGATTCAAGATTGACTGCTTTAAATACAGGGGCCGACTTTGACATCGTGCAATCTAACCCTGGAGACTTGGACCCTCATGCAGTCGCTTCTGTATTTAAGGCCTACCTGCGAGAATGTGAGTGTCTTGGTTCGTTTTCGGTACTGCCTGTGACTGACATATCAATTGGAGTGCCTGAGCCCATCCTGACAAACCAGTTGATGCCCTACTTTGACGCTGCCATCGCCTCGGAGCGGTTGACCAATAACATTCAAGATCCACTCCCATCGAATAACATCCATGAACTTCGGAAACCTCCGTCACTCTCAACACTCGGCATACCAAAGTTCAGCGGGACCCATCCCCCGTCTGAATCGCTACGCAAAACTCTCTCGACTCTCATATCTCGCCTGCCACAGGAAAACCGCGACTTGCTGTTCACGGTGACGGAGGTGATCAATCACACCGCTAAGAGGAGCTCAGAGACGAAGATGCCGCTCAGTAACTTGTTGCTTGTGCTGTGTCCCAGTTTGACTATGAGCCCATCGCTATTACAAGCGCTATGTGAAAGCCAGGGTATCTGGAATGGTGTCCATCAACGCAAGGAAGCCCTAGACCTGGATGCGATTGCAGGAGAAACCGGCCAATCTTCCCTTGGCTTTTCGGAGGAAGGCGTGGAGATGGAAGATGCTGTCGGCACCGACCAGATAGCTTCGCACCTGAGATCATCGAGCGAAAGCAAACGCTTTGTTCGCCCTCTCCCCAGCCTTCCTACGGCAGATGGGTCGACCTGCGAACCTTTAGGAAGTGGTCAGGATGGAATTCCTCAAGTTCCGCTTGACGCTGAGACGTCGTCACCATCATTCTCTGCGACGGACGATAGCTCGTCGATTTCCCACCTATCGCAGAGTGGCCGCCCGGTCACCCCCACATCTTTGAATTTCCAGTTATCCAACCCATATTCCCCACCTTCCCTGTCATGCTCAACTGATTCTTTGTCCGTTCCCTCGTCGTCATCGGGATCACCTATGCAGTTGGTCAAACCGCTATCACTTGTGGATGAGTGTAGTGAACAACAGTCCTTCAACTCTCCTCATTCCCCTAACATCGCAGAACCTATTCCTCTCCCGATCCCGAGTTTACGGCCGACGCAAACCCCTCCGGGAGCTCAGTTCCAATTTCCCGGACCACGGGACAGTGTCATCCGAAATCCAATCATGCATCGCAAATCTACCCCATCCATTTCTCTTTCTTCTTCTATCTCGGCAGAGGCCCAGTCAACTTCTGTTGCTTCTCGTGCGAAGCGATTAAAGAAGCCCTCGTTACACCTGCTCTTTTCGAAACACTCTCCGTCTCCCGTTTCATCACCTACGCCACAGATGCCGGTGATCGTCAGTCCCCCTACATTACTACTGGAAGGTGCTTTACAGGCATCTTCCTCGCCCGACTCCTCCCCAGACTCTATGGTCACAGCTCCGCAATCGTCCCGATTTAGCTACCCGCCAGTATTGAATACGGCGATCGATCAATCTTCAATTTCGCTTGCGTTGGGCATCAAGGATGACGGGGAAAACCGTGCCACTTCTGCCGGATATGCCACTAAGAATGGTATGACGAATTCGCAGGGGTCGATAGGGCCTGGTACATCTCTTCGCCGTAGTCTCCCAGGAGAGTGTGGCAAAGATACCCAATTCCATCACTTGGACGTTACTCTCCTGGAAGAGGAACAGTTTGGGGAATATAATTGGACTCAGAGCGTATTGATGGCGGCTGGGGAGCCAAGATGGTGACAGGGCTCGTTTTCCAATGGACTTCGGCTACATACGAACTCTGGCTGTGATATGATCTGCAGGCGGGTCTCTACAAATCTCCACAGCTTTACTTAATTAGTTTGGTCATTTCGTCTCTATCTGCCCACCTTGGAAAGATATATTCGAATGCATACCCCCCTTCTTTTCTTCCGACCCAGGCATTTATCGATGGCATATGATATATGTATGCTGATTTGCGGATTTGGATAAAGGCTACTTGATGACGTCAGATAAGGTCTAGCCCAGTTCTCGTTGTAGACAGTTACTGTAGATATAATTTATATAAACCCAGCGGTGAACTTCGTCGGCGACTGCCAGTACACCCTTTTTTTTTCATGGCTTCTAGTTCAGTCAGAGCGATACAAGACAAACTTTTCAGGGGTGGCGACGATCTCAATGGCCCAGGATCAAGCGACTCAGATCCTCGCGACCCCCGTCTCACTATTCAGATTCCCAAACCAGCAGCATCAAAGTCAGAGCCACCTCCAAAGGCGAGCCCACGTGGCCTAAGCGATGGCGACGCCATCCAAAAGAGCTACCGCCAGCGGTTAAGTGATAGGCTGGGCACCAACTACCAGGGTACGGAGAGGTACCGACTTCAACAAGATGATACTCGGGCCCGCCATTGGAAACGATGGGGTCCATACCTCAGCGATCGACAGTGGGTAAGCTTAATCTAGCAGGCTTCCATGCTTGGATACTCATCAATTGCTCCAGGCGACGGTCCGAGAGGACTATTCGGATAATGGGGACGCTTGGAGTCATTTTCCTCACGAACACGCACGATCGCGCGCTTATCGATGGGGCGAAGATGGCATTGGTGGTATTTCCGATAACCATCAACGACTTTGCTTTTCGCTCTCCTTATGGAATGGCGAGGATCGTATGTTAAAGGAACGTCTTTTTGGCGTCACAGGTCATCAAGGAAACCACGGAGAAGATGTCAAGGAACTCTACTATTATCTAGATTCAACGCCTTCTCACTCCTACATGAAATTTTTATACAAGTACCCCCAACGGAAGTATCCCTACGAAGAACTCGTGACAGAGAATGTCCATCGGGATCGGAATGTGACAGAGTACGAGATCCTAGACTCTGATGCCTTTGAAGACGACCGATATTGGGATGTCTTTATGGAGGTCTGTGTCCTTTGCCCGCTCAGGGCCACTAAGCTGAACCATATTTAACAGTACGCAAAAGATGAAGATGACCCGAACAACATTTATGTGCGGATCACCGGCTACAATCGCGGTCCAGAGCCTGCAACGCTCCATATCATTCCCCAACTGTGGTTCCGCAACACGTGGTCGTGGCCCGTTGTCAAGCCCCCAACGCCATCTCTCACTGGCTCGGTCACGGAGAACGATATCCAATATATCAAGATAAGACACCCATCTATGGAGAAGTACTTTATGTACTGTTTACCCTCTCCACCACCTGTCAATGCAGAAGGTGTATTCACTATGGATGAGGATGTCGTCATCCAGCCTGAACTCATTTTTACGGAGAATGATACCAACTTCCGCCGTCTTTATGGAGGGAAAAACAAGTCGCCACATGTCAAGGACGCTTTTCATGACCATATTATCCCGTGGCATCGACCTGTCTCCGACTCGGATGGTTCAATTCATCAGTCCATCCCAACATTCACATCGCACCAATCTCCTTTTATCAGCCCAGAAAACCGAGGGACGAAATCTGCGGCGCATTATATTTTCCAGAATGTTCCAGCTAACGGTGGGTGCGCAGTTGTACGCATAAGATTGACACCGCAGTCTGTGTCGAAGGTCTCGAACGTGGAGGATGAAGTCGCCTTTGATGGAATCATTGAAGAACGACGCGAAGAAGCTGATGAATTCTACAATTCGCTTGTATTCGGCCCGATGAGCGACGACTTTAGGCAAATAATGAGGCAAGCCCTAGGGGGTATGTTGTGGACGAAACAATATTACCACTTCGTACAGAAGGAGTGGATCGAAGGCGACCCTGGACAACCCCCACCACCCCCCGGACGTAAATTCGTTCGCAATAATGTATGTTTTCCAATTCCAATTGATTGCTAGTCTGCATTAAACCGCTCATCAGGAATGGCGCCATATGCACATCGACGATATTCTTTCCATGCCCGACAAGTGTGTACTTTTATCTGTTTGCTTTACAACCTCATAGGTGATTTTCCCAGGTGGGAATATCCATTTTTTGCCGCTTGGGATACCGCCTTCCATTGCATACCCCTCGCCATCGTTGATGCAACCTTCGCCAAGAAGCAACTAGATCTGCTAACTAGGGAGTGGTACATGAAACCGGACGGGCAGATTCCCGCATATGAGTGGAATTTCTCCGACGTGAATCCACCTGTACATGCTTGGTGAGCGCAGTTTCCGCTGGATTTGTTCAATCATCGATTTGACGGACTGCAGGGCGACGTTTAGAGTCTTCAAGATAGAACGTAAACTCACAGGGCGGGAGGATATACCCTTTTTAGAGAGGGTCTTCCAGAAGTTACTACTCAACTTTACATGGTTCGTAGCGTCGTTCACGAAAGGTTGAGTTAATCACAGTTATCTACGCAGGTGGGTAAATAGAAAGGACTCCGGGGGACACAATGTCTTCGAGGGAGGTTTCCTTGGCCTCGATAATATTGGCGTTTTCAATCGTTCCGAGCCACTGCCAACAGGGGGGAATTTACGTCAGGCGGATGGCACTGCGTGGATGGCATTTTATTGCTTAAATATGTAAGTCTAAGGCGTGTGTCATTACAACTTTTCTTGATGGTTTCCAGGTTGAATATGGCCCTTGAGCTTGCGAAGCACAATGCAGTGTATGAGGACATCGCCTCCAAATTCTTCGAGGTACGTTGAATTGTTCGTGGAAGTTCCATTTCACTGACCAATCTCAAGCACTTCATCTTTATCGCCGATGCTATGACATACATGTCAGGAGATAACGAGCAGAGCCTTTGGAACGAGGAAGACGGAATGTATTATGATGTCATTCAGTTCGGACCCGGAAACTCGATCCAGTTGCCTGTTCGCAGCCTTGTTGGCCTCATTCCCCTTTATGCAACCCTTGTTCTTGAGCCCGCCGTACTCAACCGATTCCCAGGTTTCAAGAAGCGTGTGGAGTGGTTTATCGATCACAGACCCGAGGTCTCGGCCCGGAATATGGCGAATATGAAGGGTAATGTGATAGCCCTCATCTCACCCTGGGTTTTCTCAGTATTTTATAGTCAGTGGTAAGGGCGAACGACGTCTACTTGCGCTTGCCAGCAAGGAGAGGCTTGTCCGCATCCTAGAGAAGATGCTAGATGAGGACGAGTTCCTGAGTGAATACGGTATTCGATCGTACGTCAAGTTGCGACCTCCCTTGCCCAATATCTCATGGAACGCCATTTAGTTTGTCGAAGTTGCACAAGGATAAACCTTGGGGAATGTCTGTCCACGGAGAGCGGCATGAAGTCAGGTACTGGCCTGGCGAATCTCACTCCGGGATGTTTGGTGGGAACTCTAACTGGCGTGGACCAATCTGTGAGGACCTAATTACACTCCGGGTGCAAGAACTCATGGTCTACACAGGGCTTGCTGTCAATTTCCTGCTCATCGAAAGTCTTCAAAGGTTTTACCAGTACTATGGGGATGACCTTCAGGTCGAATGCCCTACCGGTAGCGGCGAATACATGAACCTGGTCGAAGTCGCGGAAGAAATCCAACACCGTATTATCCACATCTTTGGGCGTGATGTTGAGGGCAGAAGGGCTACTAATGGTCGTAATCCCAAATTAGACAGTGATCCACATTTCCGCGATTATGTCTGGTTTTACGAAGTGAGGATCGTTCCCCTTCATCCATTGTTGCTAATCGCACTATCGTGCAGTTTTTCCATGCAGATAGCGGCCGAGGGCTTGGAGCATCACATCAGACAGGATGGTGAGGATGTTTGACGCGGAGAGCTCGTGCGTATCGACTCATCACTCCATCCTTTACCAGGTCGGGCCTAGTTGCCTATCATATCTTGCAGAGCGGAGCGACATGCCGGTTACCAAGAACACCACGGAGTAAGTTTCTTCTATCAAGGACCGTGTTATATTTTTTTGATCGGTCTGTCGCAGCTCCCCGGAGCTTGGTTAACCACTACTTTGATGTAAGTGTCCCGAGTTACTTCAGCCCACTTTATTATTCACGCAATGGCAGGAAACCATCGATGGGCAATCAGAATACGGAGATGACGCACGCTCTTTATATAGTGCCATGAGTAGCATGGACTTACATACCCGAGGGGATCTGTCACCGGATGCATTGTAGAGTTGCACAACGCACCAAAGCTAGACCAAAGAGGCATCCGTCAAGCTTCATAGATTGCAGCCCGCGTTTCATCGGTAACCGATAATCATAATATAATAGACCCGTAGCAATGAGTGCAGTGTTCTATCAAGAGTTATACATGGCCGATGTTCCTCCATTAGATGTAATTCAAGGAGCGAAAATGACAAAAAAAAGATGACTGAAAAGTCTTGGCTGTAGCCTCGG
Organism: Boletus subparvulus; assembly: GCA_038092515.1. Taxonomy (NCBI): domain Eukaryota; kingdom Fungi; phylum Basidiomycota; class Agaricomycetes; order Boletales; family Boletaceae; genus Boletus; species Boletus subparvulus. Next base: position 19,442 of record JBBPQL010000253.1, on the reverse strand, counting down.
AGTCGAAAGTGCGAAAAGAATTCGTAGAAAAATGAAGAGGAACGAGGATGGGTGAACGAACGTGGATGATAGCATTACCAGCGATTGGGAGAGCCTACGTGACATAGAGAGTGACTTGTCCGCCAGGGCGGAACGACTCAAAGGCCATTTGTACATCTTCGGTAGACCCAAGGCATATCAAGTCGCCATCCTCGTCCTTGTACTTCACTCTCAACGGGGTGTCGTCGCGCCGTGGACCACAAAGGCGAATTTTCCTCCCTACTTTATCCACGAGTTCGCTGAACTCCGTGGATCGAGGGACTTGTATAACGAAGATATCATCCTGGAAATGAACTTTGACCTTCACAGAAGGGGGATGACCGTTATGCAGAGCCATGCTCTCGAACATTTGCGACCTCGACTGCCGGAGCCCTGATCCTGTCAGTGATGATTCACTAGAACCAAACGGGGTTATCGGTGACGAGCTGTTCGGTGACTCCTCTGATGAGCCACGGGTGGATTGGCTTGAGCCACTACCGCGCTTATTTTCTACCGTCGAGCTCTGGGAGCGATGCGTCCATGCAGTGCTAGGAATGGGAGGCGGAGATATTTGCGGAACATATGCGCTGGGTTGACTTGCACTTCTAGATCGGCTAAGTGGTAGAGCGATGGGCGCATTATTGATGGAGGTCGGTGTATCGGGTTGCTCATATGGGGCCATGAGCGTCTGAGAGCTTATTTGCAGGGGAATTCGGGGAGGCCGAGAACCAGAGCCAAAGCTAGCGTCCGTTGCGCTCGTGGTAGAGCTCATACGCGTGACTGGTGGTCGGTAAGGGGGTATGAAAGACCCAGTAGCGTTGGGGAAGGGCTGGGTACCGTTAGTAGCCCTCCATTGGGTGTGGGCATGTCCGGTGGTATCTTCTGTTCGGGCTCGGGAATGGTCGTCATTTTGTCCAGTAAGGCGGTGGGTACCTAATGGCGTACCGCGCCCTGACGAGGCAATGCTTGATGATGGGAGATCATCGAACTCGTCTTCGAGATCGAACTCAAAGCCATCCCCGCGGTAACCACCGCTAGAATGGGGTCCGGAGGAAGAAGCGACAGAAAATTGGTCCTCCATGGGATAAGGACTCGGTCGGTGACGACCGCGAGCTGGATGGGGCGGTAGATTGTTGACATATTGTGCGTGCGACATCGAAGATGATGTCCTGTCGTGAGTGTAGGGAAGTGGGGACCGCTGAGTAATCGACGGCGGTATGGAGGTATGGCTATTGTGCGCGACAAATTGCGAGATATTTCGATCTGAAGCCCTCCGACTTGCAACGTCCCTGATCAGCCTGTTAATCTGGGTCTCCCATTGTTTTAGTTGCTCCTCCGAGCGACAGCGGAGAGTAAAGTACTCCAAATCGTCGTCACCCCTCCACCATACAGCAAGAGAGTATGGGTTGACGGTAGAAGATCCTTGAAGAAATGTTAATTTGCGAGTTACAAAATACGATGTCCGCGTACGCACCAATCGAATTGCGTGGCGAACTTGGAATAGCCTGGGTGACATTATTCAAGAATATCCGACCCTTTAGAAGGAGTTGAGTATCCTTTTTCTTGTTCGGTACACCAGGGACAGATGGGACGGAGGTGGCAGGCTGCTTCTTCAGGATCGAGTTGTTTTTGCCGCCTCTTTTGCCGCTCGGTGGCGGTTGGAGTGCCTCCTTGCAACATAAGATGATCTTCTCAAAAAGAAAGACATGGTACTCTCGGTCCACCTCTGACTTGGTGACAGTGAAAATATCGTCGAGTAGGAGGTTACCAAAATTGGACAAGTGATGGCCCTTCCAGTCTTTCACGCGACCTTCGAGATTTTGTACAGTTTGATTGTTCTCCGCGCGACGCTGCGCTTCATTGATTTTATCTGTTATCCGCTTCGCTGCGGCGGAGCCTGCCTGGAGCTCCTCGTAGTGCGGGTATTCCACGACGGTCGATGCCTTGACTAGGGACTGTAAAGAAAGATGAGAAGTGGTAATACACCAGGAGAAAGATCATTCACGTCGAGGAGTAGTGGATACTTGCAAATTCTCTGAACAGGTTTGATTAGAAAGGCGGGAAGCTCTGATTTGGAATTGATCAAATTGTTGTGTACCTAGAATCCAGAATGGAAACATCAGCGGTGCTATTTTTGGATGCAACGAATGTCGACCGTCGCCACACCAACCAGGCTCACATGGAAACCGAGTTGGCGGGAGCCGACATAGAGAATTCCACATACCGACAAATTCTGCTCCTCTTTGATCATGATGTCTGCTGCATTCGTGTAGTTAGCACAGTAAGGCTCATAAACCGCGAATTCGTCTTCCTATTGTGCCACATAGAACACGAGATGTTACGAAGACAATGAAAACGCCGCATTAAGCATGTGTTAAGTGCCGAAAAAGGGAACAATTGGGCTCACGTTCTCGAGAAAGTGCAGACCCCAACGCTGGTCTTTCCAAGGCAGTTCGGCAGTGCTCTCAAGGCGAATAAGGAACTTCCTCTGGAAGTTCAATAACTTGTTTAGACCCGGGAAAAGTAGATGAATGGTATCCTGGTCTATTGTGTTGCTTTGCGACAATGCAGTCGCGTATTTCTGGCTCCAGTCAGTGAAGAATAGTGAAACGGAAATATGTGCTCTGACCTGCATGACCTCCAGATCTTGCACATATTTACGTTCAGTTTCTACCATTTCCCTGATAATATTATTTCGGGCCGCCTCGTGCGCATTTGGAGCGACAGTAACGTTCAATGCGTGATTCGCAAAGGAATCTATTGACTCTTGCGACGCGAGCAGAGGAGGAGAGACTGGAGCCGGCTCAAAGACATGGGAAGGTAAAAGATCGACAAGGGTAGTGACAGTGCTAACAACCTACAGCATGTCAAGCTGACGAATCGAGGCAGACAACGCAGGACCTCGCACCTTGACCAAGCCATCGGTAGAATGACGATCCCACAGATCGGATACTGTAAATCTTTCGCAATTATCGATTTCCGACAGTCTCATGGCGAATTTAGCAATGGCGCGTTTCTTTTCCTTCTCATTGGAGAGATCGAAAGTAGCAGGATCGGTGCTTATTTCAGCAATAGAACGAGTTGGGGGAGGAAGAAGATTGAAGAGAAAACAGAGGGGGATGCCGAGGGTGAAGCAATCCCAGAGCTGTGTGACTGGATCGGTGGACTGACGAAGGTTGCCGTTGGGAGAGGAGAGGATGAAGAAATGGGAGAAATTTGGGATGCGCATGAGACGAGCACGTAAGGAAGAGCATTGCTGGTAGAGAGAAGTGGAGGCGGAGGCGGCCTTGTTGAGGATGTTGTTATTCGCGATAGGTGTTTCGATTACAAGGGCGGGGTTGGAGATAATTGATTTTTTCCGGCCAGCGACGTTGGCCATGATGAGAGAATAAAGGCAAGGGCGCTGTCGGCGAGAGAAAACACGGAAAGGAGGGAGGAGGGCGAGGAGGACAGCGGATGGGCAGCGCGATGCGTATCTGCTGTTTGCGGGCGAATCGGCGGGAAACTCGCCCACAAACCCTCATAGATAATACATTTTAAAACTCCGACGTCCCATGTTGATATACACAAACAAGACACAACATCGTCGTTTATTGTCCCTCACCGTAGACCCCATTAATGCCACTGCATTTCGGTGGCGTGCAAAGTAATACATAGCACTTTATTGTATCTCTCCATTGTGATGGACGAACTTCGCATCTCAGCTGGTGCAGCCGAGGTGCCGGTGGATGGATTGAAAGTCCGCTTGCAGGACTCCAACCACTGTCACACACCCTGTGACCTGATTTGGGCAGGCGGTTTTTCTTTCGCCTCTACATCAAAACCAGTCCTGGCCAAGACCCATGGCACCAGCCCGCTCTACCAGACGCGCTCACAGTCAGAATGCGCCCCCGCCTCCCAGCGATCCCCAGACTTCCGGCCTCTTTCTCGAGCCCATGATGGGCACCCCGCTCACAATCTACATCGAGAAAGATGTCGACGACAGAGATGACCTCGTAGACCTCATCACCGTACGTGTCTTGCACTGGCTGCCGATCACCCGGTCCTATCATTGGCCCATCACAGAAACACGGCGGCGCCGTCTCTCCTAGTTACAGTGGCACTCCATACATTTTAGGCAAGTGTCCATCGATCTCGCCCAATCCACCAACGCTCATCCACGCATCAGTTGACCCCAACAAAGAGTCTGGTCAGAACTTATTTCGCCAGTATGCCGGTAAGAAGGGAAAAATCGTTCTTCACTCCCGTTGGGTCCTCGAGTGTGTTCGTGCCGGTGCACTTCAGACATTCCAGAACAACTGGGCAGGGTGTAAACTCACTGGTACCGAAAAGTAGTAGTCCTCCATCACACTCCATGTCATCCTCTAAGATCAGTCCTCTTATAGGGTCGACCTCCCAGCCGTTGTCACCCCCCAGAACGACTCTGCCTCGTCTGCTCAAGTGTCTTCGTTGCCACCCATCCCCACCCACCCCCAGGCGCTCGCGACCATTGGCCCGACCGACCCACTTGTGCACCCACCACCACAGGGCTCGTATGGCTACCCCGTTTATCCACACCCGATGCACCCTCCCCCTCGTGGTATCCAACCTCCCACTGCAACCCCACCTCAGTCATGGCAAGCTCCCAACGCCATCGCACCACAACAGACTCACATGGCGCCTCCCCAGCCTCCCACAGGAATGCTCCCTCGTCCTGCTCAACCCTATCGGGATGGTCCATGGGTTACTGGTTTTGAGCAACCTCCACCCCACATGGTAGCAGGGCCGAGCGGCCCGCCCTACGCCTATCGGTATCGAGACGAACAAACGGATTGGGCGACTGCGCCTCCAAGCGATTACGCTTATGATCCTGCAACGGTTAGTTTGGCAGCTAAACCACCCTGTGCCCTGTAGGTTGACATGCCCGGCAGTATGATTACGAACAAGCTCCTCCTTACATTCACGATCCAGGCCCATCGACTGCCGGTTCATCCAATGCACCCGCTGACAATGCTACCGGAGAAAAATCTCGCGGTCGGAAGCGAAGTCGGAACCAGGCAAGCTTACAATATATTTACGCTGTCGCATATATCTGAAATCTTAGTAGGGAATTCCTGCGGCGCCGCCCTCTACCCTTGTCCTTAATCGAAGGAATCCGCTTGCTCGGTCTCCTACGCCACCAAGCCGTGTAATCAAGAGCACATACGGCGGTAATCTTTTCACCTCCGACGATGTCTTGTACCTCAAGAGATACATCGATTACTGTCAAGAGCAAGGTCTTGTACTAAGGTTTGTACTCATAAATTTCATATATATGAAGTCTTCACTGCAATTGTTCTCAGCCTGAGAGAAATATGTGAGAGGATAGCTGTCAAAGTTTGTGGTTTGTCAAGTATTCAGATGGACTTACTAAGTGATTCTCCCCGTAGGCCCCGCATCATACGTGAGCACCTCAATTCATATGCTCTGTCCACCATGGAATAATGCTCCATAGATTTTACTCCTGGCGCCGGTACTGCAACAAACATCAGATCAGGCTTGGTGGGTATTCGATGGACCTCGGTGATGCTGTCACTCCCCAAGAAGAGGGAGAACAGGAACAGAGCGGAGTGGAACAGCAGCTCCGAGTTAGTACCGGCCCTGGGATCATTGCAGCAGCACAGCAACGGCTTCAGCAAGAGGGCAACCAACCGCGTAATCGATCTCCAACTCCCCCAAGGGCGTTGTTCAGGAGTACGACTGGTAAAGGAGTCGCGTTCACGGAACAGGATGTGACATTTTTGGTTCGCTTCATGGAATATAGGAAGTGGGTCCAGTGCACGGAAGACAACGTTCATTTTTTACTGTCCTTTTTTCATAGATCTCAGGATCGTTTCGACATGGTAGCGTTCTGGAAAGACGTCGCTACAAAGGTCATTCATTCGTTGCGAATGATGTTTCTCGCTTATTGTTTCTATTCACAGGCGCCGCACCACTCTCGTGCATCATGGATGAAGTTTTGGCGTCGCCACAAACACGAACTGAACAGGACAGAAGGGGATGATCCTTTACCCCAACCACCCGAAAAGAAGATGCGCTATTCCCGCTCAGACGACATTCTTCTTGCCAAGTATTTTTTCACAAAGCCCGAGGGTACGTCGGATAAAATATTTCAAACGTTTGGGCGACTGGTATGCATTGCTTGTATTCCCGACGATGGCCAATCAGTGAGCGGTATCATTGTAGCATCCTCATCATCCTTGGAAAGGATGGCAGGAACATCACCGGATACACAAAGCAAAAATTGACCATCTCATTCAGCGACTGGCAAATGGAGAGAATATTGATGCCGATGATAACGCAGCGGACTCGGAGGTATGATCAGACTGCGTCTTGGACTTCAAATGAGCCTCTTGTACCGTATAATTCACAATCATTGAGGCTCGTGGTTATTATTCTACTATGTACACTCATCCCTATGCATCGTAATTGACGTAATCTGTTATGCATTACTACTCAACGGGTCGCCGCAGCCTGTCTCACGCCACCAAAGTCGAGCCTTGGCAAGTCGACATGACGGAATGCTTAACACAGGAACAAGTGGATCAGGCCAGTGTGAAGTCATTCTCGGATGTTTCATTATTTCAACTCTTGTTACGGTACTACGTTCTCTAGTTCTATCGAGAGGGGTGAGTGAAACTGCTCTCCGGTTCGACGAAGAGCCAGTAGCTTGACCACGGTTCACAGTTACATCTGCATTCCAAATTTCTTGTCGCAAGGCCAGGTCTCATCTCTCCTTCAACGCTCGAAAGATCTGTTGGCTGACTTCCGCTTAGAAGACCACCCGCTCGTGAGTATTCAATCATCACTTTGCCACAAAACAAGAGAATGAAATTGCTTTCCATTCGTCAGACGACGTTCACCACATCTGACGAGAACCACATTGGCGACGACTACTTTCTCAACTCAGGTGATAAGATCCGTTACTTCCTAGAGGAAGCAGCCTTGGATGAGAATGGTCAGCTTACAAGGGATAAAACGAAGGCGGTGAATAAGATCGGGCATGGTGCGCTACAACCTGGCACTCACGAAGGAACTGTTTTTCTTACACGACTGAAATGATGCTGCAGCACTACATATGCTCGATCCGGTCTTCCGGGGGGTTACCCTAGAGAGTGACAAGTTGAAAGCTGTAGTGAGAGACCTCAAATTTCATCACGATCCTGTTGGCGAGTAAGCCTCCCTACTGGACAGGATTGTTCAATAATTGTCGTCATCTCAGCCCTTCAATCGATGCTCATCTTCAAGCAACCAGGAATCGGCGGCGCTGGTAACTTTAATTTTGTATCTCGAGCATGTCATCGGTCCTGACCAATTGCTTACTTCTAGTTCCTGAACACAATGATTCGTGAGTGATTGATTGAGGAATCGTGATGTCAACTTACGTTACTGCTGTCGCGCAACATCATGATGATCGTGTTACTACAAGGACATTCCTTGTACGTAGGCGATAATCTCCCTCGAAGCTTACCGCTGGATTCCGACGACCCTAATAATTATTTCAGTATACTTCACCTCCAACCGCCCTCGGATTTTGGATACCGTTGGAAAGATGTACGCCATTCAATGGAGCGCTTTCGTTCCTACCAGGGTCACATCTTACCACATCAATCACCAAACGTTTTATACGCAAGCCTGGAGGCGGAACCGGGTTTGAGGAAATCAGTCCTCCCCTTCCCAATTTGAACGCGAATTCTGCAAGCGTAACCAATAATTATGTCCTACAAACCTGCGAACCAGGTTAGTTCGGTTTGCGCTGTTCACCAAACTATACTCGACGGGGTTGTCATAGGGGACCTAGTCCTGATCCACGGGAATGTGTTGCACAAGTCTGAGCGAAACACGAGTAACCAGACTCGCTATGCATACACGTTCCACATGATTGATAGCCCACCCTATGCCCAGTACGACGAGAAGAACTGGTTGCAACCGACGCTATCGATGCCGTTTACAAAGATCCTTGACATCCCTAATGACGTTACCCATGAAATTTCCAGGATGGTTTAGATCAATGTATCATGGCAAGTAGTAGAATTATTTCCGTGAACTTGTGTTATTACTACACTGTTACTACCTCCACTTGACCATATTGCTTCACTTTCTCCGGTGTCAAGTTGTAAAGTTCATCGATGAGTGCAGGCAGGAACGTTCCCGATCCCTGTACGTCGGATCGCACAGCGGCAAGTTCCCCTGCAATGGTAAGTGCCAAGATTCTTTTGAAGTATAAGTCTCAATATCTGAAAAAATTGGCGAACATACCCTCCCACCGCCCCGATCAACATGTCACCTCTCACGAGTTTCGCTGCCCCATCTTCGTTCTTTGCCAGCTCCCAAGCTCCAGCGCAGAATGTAGCTATACACGTACCTACCAGGCATCCAGAACCGGTGATGTCACCGAGTAGCCTGTGCCCATTGGTAAGTTTGACAACAGTCGTTCCGTCCGAAACCCAATCAGTGGCCCCAGTAAGAGCAATAACACAACCTGATAATTTGGAAAGATGCATACACGGAAGACATGAAGTTCGCGAGAAACTCACGTTCCTTCCTGGCCAGGTCCCTGACAAATGTAGCGGGGTTAGCAAATCCAATACCAATGCTATCGACGCCCTTGGCTTGCACCTCGAGGAATAGCCCGTCAGTCTTGCAAACCTGGCCACGCACTACCGACTCTGAACCTACCTCCACTGAATCAGCGAGTGCGGCGAGCTCTCCCGCATTGCCTTTAATAACACTGGCTTGCCAAGTGTTTAGCAATTCGGCAGCGGTCTTGCGACGAAACTCCGTCGCCCCTACACCAACCGGATCGAAAACCACTGGCTTCTTCGCGTCATTTGCAAACTGTCCAGCGGCTAGCATGCTCTCCTTGTCTGTGACCGTGCCAAAGTTGACCAGTAAGGCACCCAGAATGCAGCTTAAGTCATACATCTCCTCTACTGCAGAAGCCATGATTGGGCTTGCACCCAGCGCTAGGGTGGCGTTAGCAGATTGGTTTGCCACGACGATATTCGTGATCTGTGGGAAATGAGCCGTGCACGTGAAGTCAAACAGGTAAACTCAGTCACTTGGTGAATGAGTGGTTTCGTCTCCTTTATGACACATAGGAGGCCAACAACCCCGTCTTTGATTGTATCCGCAGTGTAGGACGCAGATACTTTGTCCGATTTTTCGGTTGGATTCGACCAAGACAAGTATGCCTCTTTGAGCTTTCTGGCAGATTTAGAAGGCTCCGGAGACGCAACGATTTCTGAGACGACAGCCACCCCATCTAATATATGCCCTGTAGTCGACACAGACCCCTGCAGGGTTCTCAAGATGTTACAGGATTTAATGCCTCCTGGTGTCACATTTAGTTGACATAATACCAGAGGGTCGAACTGAGTCGCACCAATGGCAACGGCTCTCACGGATGTACCATCTAGAGCTGCGAGAAGTGGCCCGACTGCTCGTACACCAAGGACGGGACTCGTGAGCTGCTTTGTATTGGTCGCCCAAACCGCGCCGATGCCAATATAATCGACACCGTCTTCGACAGCCTTCCTGACGTGATCTACGTTGTTACAAGATACACCAAGAATTTTTCCTGGCGGAAGAAGGCTTCGAGCCACATGCACTGGCATATCTGTTTGTCCCAGGTGCACACCATCCGCATCGACGGCTAAGGCGATATCGATACGGTCGTTGATAATGAGGGGGACACCATAATCTTTACACAAGCTTTTGCTTTCGCTGGCAATCTGCAAAAACTGGGGGGGAAATCACGCACAAAAGCAATTTACCAATAGAGATACTGAGAACAGTGTGTGACGTACTTCAGCTGTATCTGCTTTCTTCTCTCGAACTTGCACAACGGATACTCCACCCTCCAAAGCCTAATTAAAAATCAACTGGGGGTTCCCTGAAAAGCCAGGAGAGAAGTCACTTCTCTGAGAAAGTCGCGGTAAGCCTGTTCCGAGTCGGAGTGAGCCATAAGCCGAGCCAAGTGTTTGTAGCGTCAAGGATGCACCTTTCCTACAGGAAGTAGCTCACGTCCGGTGACCAAGTAGAGAGAGTAATCTATTGACTTCATCGTTGAAACGTTGGTCGGCCAGCAGCTGTTAGCAATTGAAGGTTGAAGTAAACGATAGCGATCGATGACGTAATGAAGTGGAATTGGGTACGCAATTTATTTATCACGAGTACTTGCGAGTAAACCATGCGTTTGTTGTCAACACCCTCCAAGCGCTGGTTTTCTACAGCAACAAGTGCAGTGAAGCACCATGTTTCTATTCGTAATCCTGAAACAGCGGCCAAGGTCGCAGAGGCCTTTGTTCCGGCTGGGACGAAAGACAACGTCGTCATTGAAGCATTTCCAGGTACGATGAATTTTCTGGATCCACCAGTCCGTCGGACTGACAGTAATTCTTGTAGGGCCAGGAATATTGACGCGTGCCTTGCTGCAGCTGCCGAGGGAACGGATTCGCAAGATTATTGTGCTCGAGAATGCTGAGTGTTTTCTTGATAGCCTTCGGGTATGTCGACCTTTTTTTCCCTTTGTTGCGGCACGTTCAACGCACCCAGCCGCTCCAAATGGTCGATCCTCGCGTGCGGGTCCTCCCGTGGGATGGATATGCGTGGAGTACCTATCGCAATCTGGAAGCCGAGGGTCATCTGTGGGACGTCGAAACTTCCAGTTGGCAAGAACGTACGTCTTCTGGTCCTCACGGAAACACATCAGCTCGATTGACTTTTGTCACTTTCAGCTGATCCTCCGCTTCGTTTTATTGCACATCTCCCTACTTCCATCTATGGCGAGCAGCTTATTGCGCAGCTATTGCGTCTAGTGCCCGACCAGGGCTGGTTGTTCCGCTATGGTAGGGTTCCCATGAACTATCTAATGCACGATTTTGTGTGGGAGGTTTGTCAACATTCTTGTATTGCCTTGACCGTCCTGACGGGCTCTCGCAGCGTATATCGGCAAATACCAGCAATGCCGATAAGGTGAGAAATCGGTGCAAGTTGTCTGTAATAGCTGAGGCTGTTGCCTCGTTTCGAGAAGTCGTCCCTTCGAGTATCCTTCAACCATACGAGGAACACTTTTGGCCACCAAGTATTGCCACTGCTGAAGGTCGTTCAAGGAAAAACCGGCAAAACAGAAATATGGTTGCTGTCACTATAAATCCGTTGTTAGAACAGGTGTTGTCCCCATTTTCTGTTTAGTTGAGATAATGCTAACTCATAGATGCAATAGACCATCGAGAAGGGACTCCTTGACAAGTGGGACTACTGCTTGCGCAAACTATTTGTCCTCAAATCAAATCCACTCAACCGTGCTATCTCGTATGTCAGCAAAGCTTGTTTGGTCTTGATCACTCATTCTTTGCTAGTCATCTGGCCCCGGGTGCATCAACCTTGTTGACACTGCTTGCAGATGGTTCACTTTCTGGCCATCACTCAATTGATACTTCTAAGCCTGTGCGTGAGATGGATGTACAAGATTGGGCAGCACTTGTGCAGGTATTCCATTCATGGCCATTTGCCCCTGATGTTAGTTACAATTACAGCCTACTCACTTTACATGCTAACCTCTTTCACAATTCAGGATTTGCTTATAACAGACTCATTTTCTCGTGAAGATAGACTTTAGATATATTGGAGTTTACCACACATAGCTTCCAATGTTAGGATGACAGTTGCACTTCATTATTCTTGTTTGTTCATGACTCTGGTGCTGAGGTTGCTATACAGCTACATGTTGGAATCTGTGCATGCACATTGAGTAGTGAGAGGTGTGTCTGTCCCAATATATGAAAGTGGGATGAAGACGGGAAAGTTGGGTGAAGCGCATAGCGCTTCCGACCCGGAATGGAAGCTGACCTGCTGGGTGGGAGAGTATGAGCTGCAATCCCGGTGTGTAGGAGTGGACGATGACGCAAGAAGCAAAGCGACGCACCCGGCAAGTAGGAGGAGGGAGAAGACGTACTTACAGAGATGTTATCTACAAATGGGGGGAATGGTGAGTTGCAAAAACGCTTCGTGAACCACCGGTTTTGCCTGCATGAAGGGAGTGAGGATTTGTGCGTGTTTACATAGATATGTTAAGAAAGCATTGCTCGCCCACTGCCCTTTAACCTTTACTACCTCGAATGGGACATTCCATAGGAGATATTCTAGGGTGGAGCCAATGCGAATGCCATGCCCCTTCAAAGGGGAGATCCCTGTGCTTTTCGCGGCCTTCTTGAGGGTCTTGAGAAATTTCGCTCGGGTTAGCAGGCAATGGGTGTTCTTGGCTTTGTAGGCGAATAATGGAAGGTTCGGGGGAGTGTTATTGATGTTGAAGTGGTTCATGAGGGCATGATGGGGATCAGCGAGACCGTCTTGTTTTGCCCAATTGACATCTTCCCCTTGGGGGGTGGTTTTGGTGCGGGGAAGGTGGAAGTTGGTGATCTCGAGTCCTTGGTGATCGTGCTGGATGCTCATGTTGTTGCGGGTGACATGTAAGTCCAGGTTGAAGGAATTTAGATTCTTCACAGTGAACTCCCCAGTGCGTGCAGTCACGAAGAAAGTGGTGGTTATGTTGGAGTAGCCAAACTCGGGTGTGGTCGTACAGCCACATTATTATGTAATCATGTACACATTCGAACCTTTGTTTCGTAGCTAGACACCTCAGCTGGTTTCCCAACCACTGAGGTGAGCACACTAATCATTTACTTACCTATACTAGTACTGACTACATACAGTACTTACATTCAATAGGTATGTACCTCAGCTGGTTTCCCAACCACTGAGTACTTACATTCAATAGGTTAGGCAGGTGAAAACAGCGGCGTCAAGGGGGTCGGTTAGTGATAGGCAGGAACAGATCTTAATTATGGTGTCGATTGTGTATGGTTCGTGTGGGGGACACTTTGAGGAGGCGGGTGCAAGGGTCTTCACAGCTTTAACGAGTGCATCAATTTCATCTGAATTGAAGGACCATTTGAGGCCATGGATGGTGTGCCACGCGTGAACCGCGCTGAGGTAATTGGTGACTGTGCTGCCTGCGTATGTTCCAGCAAGGTTTGAGATGAACGTCGAGATCAGTTCGTGAGATGCGGGGGCATGTGATACTTCGGGAATGCCTTTGAGGTCACAGAAGGTATGATAGACGAGGAGACCGGAACCGTATGTTTCCTTGGTTGATTCTGCCCATGTGTGCCCAATGATGTTGTAAATGTGCTGTGAGTCTGATGGAGTGAGCAGAAAGGATGCGCTACGCATGATCAATGGGAGCCACTGGATAAGGTGCTCCTTGGCCTGGCATTGCGGCCACAGCTGGGAGGGGGAAGGGAGGTTGGGGTTGGGGTCGGGGGAATGAGGGCAATGGGGGGTGTGGGAGCTAAGGGGGGTGAGGAAAATAAAGCTGGTGGAAGAGATGACATACCGTTGTCGATTGCTGCACGGATTAAGGTCTTTCGTGGGGGATTGTTAGAGGTACGGGAGGAAGGCAGAGGGGTTGTTGAAGTCTGCGATGAGACCACGGAGCTCGTTTGGGATGGGGATGGGAGGGAGGAGGAGATGTAAGGGGGAATAAATTCCGTGCGAAAGGTTGTCGGCAGGGTTTGTTGGAATTCGTATTCCGTATATGGTAGTTACTGCTTACTTAAGCATAGCTACATCGCACCATTCTTACCTTTAGTTTTACTTAGTGACTTACTGAGTATTCTACAGCACCACCTTTCTACAGGTTATGAGCCCTGGTGCTCCTCAGTAACCAACCAGCTCACTTACCAAACTCGGAATTCCCATGGCTGAACAGACCATTCGGGTCGGGAAGAAATTTGTTGAAGTTCCCATACTTGAAACAGATGGCCAGAACTGGACTACATACCGCGAGAAGCTCACTGAAGCAGCACAGATACTCAAAGTAGCCAGTTACCTCAGCAGACCACGACCAGACCTGTTCAACCCATTACACGACATGAAAATCAAGAAAATCCTAGTCACCACAGTCGAAATCCCACTTTTCATTCAGCTCATCAAGCTTACAACAGCTTGTGAATGCCTCGAGAAACTCAAGACTTTATTTGAAGGGTCTATGGCTACAAGTACTGTGGTAGTACACAACATACAGATTTGCGACACTGCATGGGTGGCTGTGTACAGTGCCAGACCACTTACCGACACTGCATGCGCATACGGCACAGCAAACATCGCAGCACACGACATCTACAAAGTCAAAAATGGGTCAGGAACACGAATGGACTTACTGGGGACCACCACAGGCCAGGGACAAGTCGGAACGAAGAGATGAGTGGGCAAGGAGGGCAAGAAGTCATGTGGGAAAGTTGGCGAAGGCACAGCTGCAGCAAGTGGACCAGGCACAGAGACCATGGACCAAACAGCTGATGGTGTCAGCCTTGTGACCCCGGCAAGCAGCCCACTGCCACAAGACAACACAGTTGCACTCACTGAGACCCCACCAGTAGAGTCGGAACCACCACGACACAAGTCAGAAACCATGCAGCCAATACGGATGCCACACAACATGGGTTCGAGTGGAGAGGGCTGAGGAGTGGCCACAAGCCACAAGGAGACAGTGGGTGATGAGGTTGAGGTTGGGGAGGTCGACAAGCAGACTCGAACGACCAACAACAATGAAGAAAGTCGAGTGGAGACGTCTGCGGATGAGACCACTGTGATGAGCACAGCAAATGCACCAGCAGACACCAGCGCACCTACCCAGCCTAGTGCACTGCTCGAAGGAGAGCGATATGGTCTAGAGATGACCGGTGGTGCTGGAGAGAGGGAGCCCAGAGAGAATACTGAGATGACACCATCAAGAGACCCTGTGGACGTGGTGGATAATGACACGTGTCACCCAGATGAGCCTGCAGAGCTGCCTGACGATGCAGAGAGCACAAGGGAGCAAGGCGGTGCAGAGAGGGTCGAGGTGGCCACCCCAGAGACATCGAGAGGCATTGAGGAGAATTTAGGTGATGACAGTGACAAAGAATGTCGACCTAGGAGACCTGACAACCACCCAATGAGGCCAGGAACCCCGCAGATGTGCAGGTTGAGCCAGGCGGCGAGACCGGCGAAGTCAAATGAATCCAATGTGCCATGCATGAAGATGCAGACACAGAGGTCGACAGGGAGGTTGCCAAGACATGCTGAGACGCTGAGGTTGAGGTGGAGAGTGCCGGAACATGATGAGGAACGTCAATTGAGGTGGAGAGTGCTGAAATGTGATGAGGAATGTTGGTCGAGGGGAAGAGATGGAGTGTAATGATGCATGAGTGATTGAGCATGGAAGCTGATGAAGAAAACTGTCAGCAAACCTCAACAGTCAATGATGTACCTAAAGGTTCCCCAGATCCACCACCACCAAACAAGGGTGCGAAGCAACATGACGAGCCCCTGAGCGTCAAGCTTGAGGGGGAGAGGAGAAGTCATGCGAGCTGCAACGATGGACCTACCAATGGTGATTCAGACATGTTGGGAGCATTGTCTGGCAACGAAGACCCTAGGAAACGACCTAAGGTGGTGCAGAATGGGTCAGACTGTGTCCGTGAACATTCAGAGCAAGGGGATGAGGAAAACTCACCAAGGAGAACTCAGGATGAGCCAGACGCGCTGGGAGACGAAGCAGACACATTGACAGTGTCAGGACGGGTCGAGGACGATGGAGAGCAGCTGATGAAGCTCTGGAATGCATCAGAACAAGTCAGCAAACACTTGGAAGGAATCAGCCAGAAGGACTCACCAGGTAGACCTGGAGAGGAGCCAGATGAGCCGAGCAGCGAAACCACTGTACCAGACGGTGTCCACAGCACCCAGGAAGGTCCCAGAGGCATTACGAGTGATGTTGGCGGCGGGATGAACGCGCTGAGTCGAGATAGGCCACCAGGAGGTCATTTGGGCGACCAAGAGGAGTTGAGAGGAGTTGAGGGCGTTCGGGACCACAATAAGGTTGTAGACCGAGCCAAATACGACTGGATATGTCCCAGATGCGAGGAGAATGAGCACAGTGGCAATGCGAACCTGCCAGGTCAAGATAGAGGGCCAGGAGGCCAGTTAGGTGAGTGAGATGGTTTGGGAGACGTTGAGGACAATCTGGAGTGCCAGAGCGATGGCGAAGGTGATGAGATGGATGGGGGACCAGGTGGTAAGGACAACGCAACGAGTGGCGCACGCTGCAACTCGAAATGAGTCGACATGAGACCACTGACTACAGGCAAGCCGGGTCAGCACAGATGGTGCAAGCGCAAGACAGCGGACGTACATACCTGAGGCATCCACACCACAAACCATCGATCCCAGACGACCCACTGACCATCTGAACCCACTGCGTCGTTGTGGATGACTCAAAATGAGACCTAGAAGGATCAGTACCAAGAGGTGGGTCTACCAAGTCACACAAATGTGTCAAGGCCATATTGGGTGAATTGGGCCATTCAGAGACATTGTACATGGACTATAGATGATACAGGAGAGTTCCCGAAGTGCAAACCACAAGCACGAAGGTGCTGGAGTCAATCGAGGCTGACTGCATGCATGGACAGTGCAAGGACGTTAGCCAAGGCACAACTTACCATATCGGGAAACTGCTCAAGTGCAGCATGTTGCGACCATGGATTCGGATTTGTTAATACGGACACCAGACATCATTCATTTATCAATACAATGGTACACTTTCATTTGATTTTCATCTTTTATCCATTAGGACAAACACTCAGACATAGTTTCTTAACCTCTTGTGTTTGAGGGGGAGTGTTGGAATTCGTATTCTATATATGGTAGTTACTGCTTACTTAAGCATAGCTACATCGCACCATTCTTACCTTTAGTTTTACTTAGTGACTTACTGAGTATTCTACAGATATACTTACTATCCTAATATTATAGTGACTTACATATTGAGTATTCTACAGCACCACCTTTCTACATTCAGGCCCTGTCCAGGCCGGGCCAAGCCGGGCCCCTATGGTGGGTCTATAAGGGCCCTGGGCCTGGTCTGGGGTGCATCAAGGCCTGAGCCCATGGCCTGAGCCTGGGCTTTGTGGCAAATTCTGATAAACTATATAGTTAATATCAGCCACATTTGGAAAGTATGTACCACTGGTGAGAATTTGATTCCACCGCACTACCAGCCCACAATGCAAGCAATTCCAAGCGACGATGAAGCACTCGTCCAGCCTGTTCGACCATGCTGCGTTGCAAAATTCTCGTCTTGCCTCACAGACCCAAACAATGACACAACACCTGAACTCCATAGCCACAAGGCACTCACACCATCAACCATGACCAACCCTGCCATCTCAGCACACAGCAGGGAGTGTGCAGTTGATGGCTGTGCCATTGTTGACGACTCAGATCTGCAATTGGATCATGCAGACGACGAGGGAACCAACACACCAGGAGGTAACAAAACTCATGGTATGTCTTTTCATTACTTTTTCCGCTTCATCTGCACTCATCAGTTCGTTCCTACCATACTTTCCATAGCGAAACAACTCCGTCGCAGCACTATCATGTTAGATTTGGACTCAGATCACGCAAACAACAAGGGGACTCAAACTGGTGGTATAAAAAATAAAGGTGTGTTTTCTCAACCTTTTCCTTGATGCCACATTCATTATTGTATACCTGCAATGCTTTCCATAGCGAAACAGCTCTGTCGTGCTCATGAGGCTAGCCGGGCCTCCTCTGCTGGTAAGTCACTTGTACCTGCTTTCGTTCTACTTGCTTACTGATATATCTGGTTGTTCTCCAGGTCCTGCCAACTTGTGCACTTCGTCTCGTGCAGTATCATGTAAGTTCCCATTCTTTGTCGACGTTCTCGCTAACTATATTACTATATCTCTACTTACAGGTATTGAAGTCCCAGATGATGAATATGACTCACCAGCAAATGGAAGCACAAGCCACCATCCATCAGCATCCACCAGTGAATTCGAGAGTCCGGAGGACTCTGATGTCGTGATGGAACCAGACAGCAATGGCAAGACAGGTAGGTCATTCCCCAATGACCCAGACTTCAGAAATAAAGCCCTCATGCCTGTGTCAGTTAGAACACGCGATGACATGGATGCTGATGGGTTTTTCAATGATGTTGACATCCAGGCCATCGACGAGCCCAATAAACGATGCGAGGACAAAACCCATAATGTCACTGCCTTCTTTGGTACTGTGCGCACAACCAAAACGGTCAATGGAAAGGTTCACCATGTTTGCAATTGCGAACTATGCCAGTATGTTATTCCAATCTCATGTTTCCTAATCTCACTCCCTCACAGCAAGAAGGGCCTACCATGCGAGCTCGTTCTCGATGCATCAACATGCTGTCGACATCTTGCCTACAAGCAAAAGGTAAGTATATGTCTCTTCATTCAATAATTATCCAGTGACATATATACCTACCAGGCGGCCTACCTTTAGTGGTGCAAGGCCAATAATTTCAAATAAATGCTCCCTTCAGATGCTCAGGCCCGATGACTGGCTGCCATCAGTGCCAATGCTGAACAAGGAACACTCGATGACCATGTTTGGGAGGTTGCATCCACTGAACGTGTGGTCCTGTACTCACACAAGCTCTTTCATGAGGCCACAGTGGAATGGCTTATCACCACTAACCAAGTAAGTTTCCTGAGGGCCCAATCAACCACCACTGATATGGTGTCAGCTCATACAAGCTGTCAAACAGCCGAGCTTCAAAAAGATGATTGACATTGCATCTCGTGCTACCAAAGGGGTTATTGTCCCTGACTGTCGTGCAACCCGATGTGAAATCATGGACTTGTTCAAGACACAGATGACCCATCTAAGAACTCAACTCAATGTAAGTTGTTTGTTCTCAGGATCACCAACATCTGATAAGACATGGATTTAGAGTAAGATGGTTATTGGTGATATATGTACAGTGGCTCAAACAACTGTCCCAATGTTTGCATGTTTTTCACTAAAGTCAATAACCCCTAGCTGCATCTAATCTGGGCCCTAACATATGAGTGTATGAGATGAAGCGCTTACCCCTGGCTTTCTATGGGTGCAGGGATCAAGGGATTCAGTTTGGATTTGATGAAATGGCAGCCATAGAAAAATAACAACTCATTGGGACAGTTTTTTGACTTTGTACAAGAAAAGATATTTAGTACTTGGTATGACCTCCCTTGGCCTTAATAACTGCTTGAATCCTTCTAGGCATGCTTTCTATCCATTTCTGACACTCCTCCACAGAAATCCTCCACTCTACCACCACTCTATCTTATAATTGATGAACCCCTGTGGGAGCCCTCTCATATTCTGAAAGACATTTTTTGAGATGACCTCAAGTGTGTTCAATGAGATTAAGGCCTGGAGATTGAGCAGGCCGATCCAGAAGCTTGATATTCTATTCCTCAAACCAGATCTTGGCTCTTCTGGAGGTATGCTTGGGATCATTATTCTGC
>JBBPQL010000252.1:0-36965 GCA_038092515.1 Boletus subparvulus | reverse complement strand
GGCTGTCTTCGATGACTGGACCTATCTGAGTGAGTGTGGATGTGTCCCAGAATGTGATGGAACGGTCGACGAAGGTAGCAAGAAACTTGCCATTGGCGGCTAGAGCGATAGAAACGACTTCGCGGATGCCGAGAACCTGCGATTCAGCCAGTTGGGACCCGGTGGACACGTCAAAAGACCTGATTTTACAATCGCTAGAGACAGCAAAAATTCGCTCCCCGTTATTCGACCACGCAGGGGGGGGTAATCGGGGACCATGCGACTGTCGAAGACGCGAATGCCGCGACCTGCAATCGCGGTAGCGATGTATCCGCCGTCCGGGGAGAATTTAATGCCTGCGATGAAACCGTCATGTTGGAGGGGGCCAACCAATCTCTCGCCGGTGATGATGTTCCAAATGCTCGCCGCTTTTTTTTCATCACCTCCTCCAGCAGCGGTGGAAAACCTGGTGGATTCAGGTGAGATGTCCACCGCACCCACATAATTTGTGCCCTCCACTTCGATGGACTTCTCCAGCATTTTCGCGTCCCATACGCTTGCCCCATTCGTAGTCCCACACAATATCCACTTGCCATCCCTCGACACAGAAATGGCATTAGTCAAGTTCATTCCCACTTGGTTCCCAACCTCTTGACCGTCTGCAACTCGCCATCTTCGAACCCCATCGTCTTTCCCGCTCAACAGTTGCATCCCGTCGGGAGGGAAAGCGACCGAGTATATCGCACCATTGTCACCGGTTTCAATCACTCTTGCCTCATCTTACTGGATTTTCAGCATTGTACAATCACTCGCGAGAACTGCTAGTACGCACTGGTCTCCGTTGACGACATACTCCACACTCGTAGGCTCCGCAGCGTTAGGCAACAAAGTGTTCGGGTTGACTTGTGGTACGTAGGAAGTGCTGTTGAGCTCCATAAACACGTTTCCTTTCTCCCGATACTTATGGGTCTGTTCAGGCGCCTATTCGTAGTCACCGCTGAGCGTTTGAACCTTGGTGAAGCACGGATAATCCGGCCCGAAACCGAACAATAGTGATCAAGGCGACAGCGCGTCATAGTACATCATCAGTCTCCCCGAAACCAATACAAATCATGGAATGGGAGAGACTTAATATCCGGTTCTATGATGCGTCACGTACATGCAACTTGTGGATGCCGATGACATGTCCGGCGATGCGGGGATTTTTTCCAAGTGCAGTCTCCTCCACAAACCCGCGTCGCAGTACCCAAACCTATTCCAGACCTCGCAACATACTTGGTCTCGAGGCTCGAGTGGTGTGACGGTCCGCGGTTCAAACTGCCTTTGTTCGCCAATGCAGGAGAGACGAAGAATAAGAGTGGCATTTGTTCCAACTAACTAGTCACATCCAACGTTCTATGTACGTTGATAATCATGTGTTTAATCGCCCCAAGTCATGGGTTGAAGAAATGAACCAGCACATGGCCATTCGAGAATTCAGTACTGGCAACTTGAACGTAGAGCTGATCATGCAATGCTGCCTGATCCGGCAAAAATGTCGACATTGACAGAGGACGAGAGCGCGCAAAACTTGAGTGCGAAGGATGTTATCACCCTCGCCTGATGGAACGTATGATGGGTCGTCGCCACGAGTGCGTTTCCCTTGACCATACGAGCGAAACGCACCTTCGGAGCATCCGTCGCCCAATCGTCAGGGTGATCGGAGGGCGACGGACTGGTATCTGACGTCTTTGCTAGTGAAGCGATATGGGAACACGCGCGGGGAAACGGGATTTCCCTCCGATGGCATTACGTGGCACGCGAGCGCGCAACAAGCTGCTGATACATCTCGACCGTCACAGGGTCTCTCTTGCCTCAGGGAATGCTGTGATGTATCCGGATCGACAGACCTACGGTGACTAACTTGCGTCGACGCTGCATGCGATGTCCTACGAGGGTACGATTCAGAAAACTGGTTGAGAGGGATTGGAGCGGGCACGTGCGGTAGCGGCGCACAAATGGGAGTAGTCAATAGCGTTAGTCTAGAGGTCCCGAGAGATCGCGCGTGCAGCGACAGATGGGGCAAGAGGCGAGCAGCGCTTACGAGTGATACTGACAGGTTACGGGTTCCTGTACGAAGAAACCTTGACGGATTCAAGGAAGGGTACAGCAGAGAACTCCCTACTGTGGGGTACCTGCGGGTTTAGATTCGCTCTGGTAAGCTGCCTAATTTGCATCTGGCGAACCTGGAAGTACGGTGTTGATCTTGGATATCATTGAGTACAGCGGAGACTCCAAGACGACCACAGACGGCGTTCTGAACGATGGCCGCTTGTGAATGGGACGTGGCATGCCCGCATATTATGAAACTAACATGAACACGAGTAGGCGATGCGCTGGCAAAAGGAAGATGAGACGAAACCTGTCGCTTGAATGACAAGTACAGCCCGTATCCACCCGTATCCCTATAATCGAATCACTCACTGAACACCCTTAAATACCACAACCCCGTAGTGTTCGTCAGGTTCACCCTATCGTCCGAAACATGCGTACTGCGATCGCAACCCTCTCCATCCTTGCCCTCTTCTTTGCTCAAGTGTTTGCCGACGAAAGACTCCCCTTCAACCCAGGCGGCCCGAATCGCCCGATCAGTACGGCTACTGTCACTGCGACTCAGTACGACTCGTACCACGCTGAGTAGGAGAGAGTTGACTCTCATGAATGGGCTACTCTGTGCGCTTAACCGGTGACGAGCGGAGTGCTCGCTGGGGTTGCTATCATGATGTAGCTCATCTTGAATTCCAGGTGACGATCGAGGCAATAGTGTTGTCAATGGTGCGAGGGATGAACAGAAGAGACTGTCGGGGGATACTCACGAATTACATTATACACAGGACGAAGAGAGGAGGATTATTCGTGTACAGCTATTGTTTTAGTCACTTCCTGTTGACAACCGTTAGAGAATGGGACGAAGCAGGGAGGCCTTGCAGCTCGGTCATACATGCTTACCATCTATCAATCCGCACAGCTCGACCCAATCCCACGTACGATACCCATGGCAACATCTTCCTCTTTCTGAGCCGCTTGTTCTTCGGTCATCGTCAACTGATTGAATCTATCAAGGAACACGAGTTCAGTTCTAACAACCTTGAATAAAACTCCGGTGAAACAGCCAGAAGCCTCGTCGCAAAAGTTCATCGTAGAGGGTAAGTAGTGGGTGACCGCCTGAGTAGCTGTGGTATCCAGAAATCGTTGTTTGGAGCCAGTGTTCGATGGCGGTGATAAGGAACTAATCCAGATGACCCCCACCATATTAAATACGTTCCGGGCAGCGGGATGCACGAGGTCATGCTTGAGGCTCTGTAGTCAGACGACGTCAGTCGAGGGATCCATCCTTGGCATTCTCGATGACTCGCAATAGTCACAAAATAGAGTTTATTCGGAGGCAGTAATCGACAAGCACTGGTAGGGGAGGTATGAAATCACTGGAACAGCTATAAATCGTGTATACGCTTGAGTAAATGACAAACGGGAAAAGAAACAGGAAAACATATCGGGGGTACTCGCCAGCCAGGAGAGAAAAGTCCTTTCTTTCAACTGGTCCTGGTACCTCGAGAAGCGAGGTGATACGTAGCGATCAGTGGGATATTGCAGGGTGGAAAACACGAAAGTATACCGGCCACAACACATACGCGTGACTCAACCAGACGTGGTGCCAGCGCCTCCACTGCCTTTTCTCGTCCTGATCACCTTGTTCCTCAAAGCTCGCTCCTTTAACTCATTTTCGCGTTTTGCTAACTCTTGTTTCGAAGCAACATCATCGTCCTTGGCACTCTTTCCCTACTCCATGAATACAAAACTTAGCAGGTGAACATTTAAGATAATAAGATCACGAACCTGTTTTTCTACATCCTCCCATCTCGACCTGCCGGCGTTCGCTTGACCTTTGATCTTCAGTTCACCTCGTGAATTCTGAGGGAGGTCCGAATCGAGTGTTCTAGAGCGTGTTTCTGCCTTGTCGACGTCCATCGTGGGCAGGGACGGGCTTCGCCTGGTACGGCGGGTTTCTTCTACAGCCCGACCGCGTTCCCTAGAATTTCGGCGACGCGGTGGTGGTGGTGGTGGTGGTGTACGAGAGCGAGATGAGCTGTCCCGCCCACCCTTGCGACCACTTCTAAGACTTGGGCTCCGGCGACGGCCGTATCGAGGTGGAGGGGAAGGTGAACGACTTGAGGGGGGTGTTGGAGATCGAGAAAAACGACGTCTGCGCGACGGAGGGCTGCGACTATCGCGGCGCTTCTCCTTTCCGCCACTGTACCTTCTTGGGGGTGAGCGAGAGGGAGAGGGGGAACGTCTTCGCCTTCGAGCGGGGGGAGGAGACCGTGAGCGGGACCGAGAACCGCCTCTAGAAGGGGTTATGGAAGGAGAGCGGTGGCGTCTACGAGGAGAGGGCGAGCGACGACGTGGACGTTGAGGATGGGGAGAGCGGGATCGAGAGCGACGGGCCGATGGTGAACTATATCTCTGGGGTGTACGGGACCGCCGACGGGACGGTGGTGGCGGTGGTGAGCGAGAACTGCGTGCGTCGAACGGTGATCCAGATAGGGAGCGACGGCGTTGCGGTGGTGGAGAGCGCGAGGAAAACCGGCGACCTTGACGCTGGGCGGGAAATGAGATTTAGTGAATTTGAGTGCTGAATATCGAAAGACACATACCCCGCCACCTCGCCCACCCCACCCACTGTCTCGGCCTCTGCCACCACCCTCAAAGCCACCGCGACCACGGCCCCTACCTCTACCTCTACCTCTCCCACCACGGTCACCACGGTCACCTCTTTCGTTTTCTCGGATGTCGTCCAACCTAGCCCTGCGATCTCTTTCACCAAACGCGCGTTGGTCGCTCTCCCTTGCCTTGCGCATTTCTTCCTTTTTTTCCTCTACAAATGTCTTTGGGACCCCAGCGGGTGAATCCTGTGCCTCGAGCAACAGACTCCAGAGCGCTGTCATAAAGGCTGGGGTAGATGCCGTCAGGAAACCGGTCAGGTTGATTTGCATTTTTTTCGGGTCGGGGGTCTGTACCACGACCACGAACGAATTCAAAGATGGACAATGTAAACAGGGCATGGCGCTTACGGTGTGATTCGGGTCCTCGAGCAGCCCCATCGCGTACTCGACGACGACCTCATCTTCGAAGCCAACGAGCTCGGTGACCTTTTTGGCGATCCATGGTTTTATGACCTGCAAATTTACTTTTTTCATGTCGACCTGAGAAAAGAAAATAATAAGGACGTTGTTGGCACTCAAGGACGCAAACGACAAACTTTTTTGTCGAATTCTGGCGGGAACTTGATTGACTTGAGCAACTTGAGTTCCTTGTCGGAGAAGCGCCTGTCTTGGTCGGCAGAGGTGCCCTTGAAGAAGCCTTGGACGAGTGAGATAAACACGAGGGGATTTCTGGACGAACTTTACCTGCGTCAGCCATGGTTGGGACAAAGGATGCGTGAGAATGCAAGTCTATTAGCGCGTTTCTAATTATGTAGTACTCTACAGGACTTCTCGCTCGTCAAACCCGACATTGACTTTCAACACGCCCCGCTCGTGCAACACCCTCAAGCGCTCCTTGACGAGCATGCCAAGTCCATATTCACCCTTGTTCGAGATGACGACCCGCATCTCGTCCAGATAAGACCACACACACTTCTCAAACACCCGGGTCAGCCCTTCAAAATCGATTGCGGACATCGCCCGCAGGTCTGCTGGGTACAGGGCGAGCGACAGCACACGCATCTGCGACCGGATCTGTGAAAGAAGCAATGTGAGCGCCTCGAGCGCGCGTTGCGGCGGCCTCGGTTCTTGTTCAAACGGGTCCACCGGGGGTGGAGATGGAACGACAAGTCCAAAGATGTGGAACTCTTCCAGGTTTGTGTTTTCGGCGAGTTCCATCTCCTTCACCAGGGCATCTGCGCGCCATTCATGGTTAGTCGATACCCCAACGCCGTTCACTGTCCGACACTCACCCCCTCTTTCTACGAAGTCAGTTTCAAATCCGATATGCAGCTTCCTCAGACTATCCCCCACTCCCCTCAAAAATCTCCCAACAATTTTGGCGTCCGTCACACCCACCCCTCCCATTCTAATGTTTTTAATCCCGGGTCCACGCTTTCCCACTTCCCGCTGGTGCTCGGAACCTGCCATGATCCACTCCAAAAGAGGCTCCATAGGCACATTTCTAAACCCTACTTCTTTCAACCTCCTCGGTGGCAGCTTAATAGCCCTCTCCCCATCCACTGCGGCATCGAAGAGCAACGTCGGCGTGTTTTTCTTGGCGCACCGCACACCATCGAGCGTGAGCACTTCCAACTCTGTGAACTCGCCAAGGAAACCATACATGTCTCTTGTCTTGTGGAACACGAATCCACGTAGCGCAAGATTTCTCGCGTGCTTGAATGCCTGGAGACAAGCCGTGCGCGATCGGGAAGAGAGGTATTCCCAAGTGATGTGCTCCATCTCAAGGCTTTGCACGCGAGGCAGATGCGCCGCGAGATGCGGGAGGGCATCGTCCAGCCATTTTGGATCCCAGGCGTTCCCGCGTGTCTCCCGGATGGACAGATGCGCGATGTAGCGTCCAAGACCGGGTATCGTGCACGTCGGAAGGCCGTCATCCGACTCGCGCGCATATGCCTCTAATAACCGGATAAATGCCATGCTCTTCTTCCCGCCACTCAGCCGTACGCCTCGCCATATCCCAATCCTCGCAGTGTTCAGCCAGAGCTTGCATACGAGCGCACAGGCGCAGAGGGTGTTGAAGTCTA
This sequence comes from Boletus subparvulus, assembly GCA_038092515.1. Lineage (NCBI taxonomy): Eukaryota > Fungi > Basidiomycota > Agaricomycetes > Boletales > Boletaceae > Boletus > Boletus subparvulus. Next base: position 30,196 of record JBBPQL010000252.1, on the reverse strand, counting down.
CGGGGTCATAGGGCTCGTCTCGGCACGGTGACCGAGGCACGCAACGAGCAATGACATCGATGATTTCGAGGTGGAGTTCGGCCGGAAGTGAAGGAAGAGGCCGTGATTTGCCGGTGGTGGCGACAGTGATGGCTGGTGTTTCGAGTCGAGATGATTCGGTACACGGAGTTCCGTGTACGCCGTCCGAAACTAATGTACGCAGAGTGAATGAAGGCCGATGGACGCGGGTGGTCAGAGGTTGGGCGAGCACGATCGCCATGGTAGACACGTCCTGCGATATCAAGTAATGAAGGTGAGTTTATGATCTTGTCGACTGTGAACCAAATTGTAGACCCAATTCCTCGTGATAGGAAGTAATCCGGCAGCTGGGTATCCAATTAGGCGGAATATAGCCTGCTGCTTCTTGTCGTCTAGGTGTGAGTATGATTCGCAGGTAGAGACAGTGGTATCAAATGGTCGTTTTATGGGGTGTGCTTCTTGCACTGGTGCGTGGGCAAGGGAACCGCACCACAGGAAAGACGTTCCGAAGCCGGCGAAAAAACTTATACCTCGATCGCGAGCCTCGGACAAAATACATGCAATCATCTCCCTTTTAGGCGGAATCATGTCTTGTCCCGCAGGTTTTGTCATCGTCCCTTGTGCGCGAGGGCCAGACTGTGTGCTGACGGTGCTGGTTGCTGCCTCGGGAACACTGCCATGCTGGCTGTGGACTCCGTTATCGTTTCCGAATGGCTAATCATAGCCCAGACGCAATCTCACTTACCGAGCGAGTCTACGTATCATATGCACATTGCGTTCAGTGTACTCGTCCGTTGTAAATACGAGCGATCACCTGGAAATTTTTCTGCCTGAGTGGCAGTACGTGCATTTGCATTTCAAATACTACCCGCCGCGACGCTGACAACGTGACAATCACCCTCTCTGATTGCCATCTTCGCGGGGATTTCTCCATGCATCTTGGGTGTGGGCAGCCGGACGTGCCATGACGAACGTCTCGTCGATGGCGATGGCGATGGCGATGGCGAGACCGGGACCGGGACCTGGACGGCCCGAGGCGGTGTGAAGATCGAGCCTATCGGAGATACGCGGCGCGACATTAGGGGCGGAAGAGCATATCGTTGATGGGGATTACCGTGCGGTGTGCGGAGGCGCAGCGGCAGTCACGGACGTTGAGAGGAGAACAACTTGAATCCCGGAGGTGATCAAGACCTCCGAAGTGAACAGGTATGGATCGTCAGATTCATCGTTGCACATGTCAGCATCACCAGTCACCACTCGGCGTTATATACATACCCATCCCGGACAGTGGATATGCTCGGCTCCTCGAGGTATATGTAGGGATCTGCGTCTTCGTTGTTTAGTGGTGAATCTGATACGACAGTGTTCAGTACCGGCGCCGGCGCCTTACGCTGTCCATGCCAATGGGCGTGGCTCGCCTGCCAAGTCATCCCTTCGATAAAGACTGCGATACAGACAACCAGATTCACGGATTACGGCGACGATACGTTAGCGAGTATCGTCGTGAACGGGAGTAGAGGGCTCAGCAGCACAGTTCAGCGGCACCCACTCCTACAACAATGCTGCAAGCGCAATCAGGTTATCCGGGGAGTTCACCCCAACTAATTCACTGCTGAGCGCTAGCCTAGGCCCCGTCTGAACTGACCCTATTTAAGTTCGCCGCGTCCGCGCGAACGTACAACGCATCCTACTGCTACTCGCAAAACTAGTACCCGGAACGCATACCGGGTGGTGGTGACGGCGCGACACAACACATCCGAGTCGTCAATCTCAGCGAAACTGACACGAATGGTAGACACTTAATATTCGGTCCTATGATGCGTCATGCACATGCAAGTGGATGCTCATCCGGCGATGCGGGGATAGACACGTTTTCCAAGTGGTCGCTGTGATGACATTTGCGACGAGGAAGGGATAACGAACAGCTCATGGCGTAGCGTGCTATAGCCTGAATCTCGTGCGAATGTTTGGATCAATGCCTCCCATCTTCCGTACCCGAGCGCAAACACAACATCCACGCCGGCAAATTGAACACGATCCAGACGGTTGCGCGGCCCGTTTCTTGCTGATATATTGTGTGAGTGCAACAGTGCAAGGCAAAATATTGAATGCGCACCGTGACATGAACCCCCGTCATGGCCAAGAGCTGAGATGGCTCGTTCGCCTGTTGCACCTAATAGGATGTGAGGGTTCACGATATGGACCGCCATAACTGGAAAGAGACGCACAGCGCTCGCTTCCTTTGTGCCTGCAGACCCTTGTCCACTACTGGACGCGTCCTTGATCGGATGGCTCGCCTTAACAGTCTGGGCAGCTTTCTCACGCTGTCAGGATAAACAAAGCGCCAACGGACAAACTGAACAACAAACCCAATTGACGGGTTTTGCGACCGTTCGCTGAGATGCTTCGTCAGACATACCACACTTGTTGTCTACCAAAAAAGAAAATACTCACTCGCGCACGTTGCGTTGCAGCCATCCTCGAGGGCGGTTTTGTTGTGATATTTGCTGTCGGCTCTGACTGGAAATCAAACCGAGGATTGACGGGTCGATCAGACTGCGTGGAAAGTTGATCTGGCGGTTGCCAAGCCTGGTTCTTATCAGTCTTCTTGAATCTCGTCTGAAGCCACCTTTTGAATGCCGGTGTGACTCTAGATGACTCGGCAGCATCACGAGGTTTCTCTGGATGCGACTCTGGAGGGGAGGTGATAGGCAGGGGCGCTGGCAACTGCGGTGTGGTCTGGAGCGAGTGTTCAACTCGGCAGAAGATGCCGGGGACGGTGGCTCGAGTGACGTCAGCACGAAACCAGGAGGTCAGTCAAATCGTCACATACCTCATCATAGTTAAATAGGGGTGCGGGCATACTAGACGGCAACTCGACCTCACGCCGTGGGCCTCCGACGCCGGTGGGCTCGACGTTGTGGGTTGGTCCTAAGAATGAAGGAGTCAGTGTGAATCTTTCAGTTACAGGATGACAAACTTACCGGAGCCGATCCAGGTTCTTCTTGAGTAGGTGCCTAAGGTTAGTATCAAGAGGGAAAAGACAATATGTGACTTGTCAGACAATATTGGAAATGCATGAATGCTTACACTGAAAGGACCATACAAGTCCGGGAGGACGTTGTTAAGATTACGAACTGTGATATTCCCACAGTCTCCTCCCGTCGCAAGATAGCTGAAATCAGGGGACAGAGCAATCGACCGAATCCAATGACTGTCCTTGATAACCGGACCTATCTGATTGAGTGTAGATGTGTCACAGAATATGACGGAATGCCCTGCGAAGGTAGCAAGGAACTTCCCATTGGCGGCTAGAGCGATAGACACGACTTCGTTGTCGCCGTGAACCTGCAATTCAGCCAGTTGGGATCCGGTGGACACGCCAAAGGACTTGATTTTACGATCGCTAGACGCAGCAAAAAATTGCTGCCCGTTATTCGACCACGCAATGGGAGTCGACGGCAACCATGGAAGTATATCAATTTTGATGATTGGTCACCAGTGCGACCGTCGAAGACGCGAATGTAGTTATTCCTGACCGCGGTAGCAATATGTTTGCCGTCCGGGGAATTTAATTCCTGCGATGTGACGGTCATGTTGGAGCGGACCAACCAATCTCTCGCCGGTGATCATGCTCCAGATGCTCACTTTGTGGCCACTCCCTCTTCCAGCAGCGGTGGCAAACCTGGCGGAATCAGGTGAGATGTCCACTGCACCCACAATATCTGTGCCATCCACTTCGATGACATTGTCCTGGGTTTTCGCGTCCCACACGCTTGCCCCTCTCCTACTCCCACACACTATCCACTTGCCATCCATCGACACAGAAATGGCATTCACGTCCATTGCCATTTGATTCCCAACCTCTTGACCGTCTGCAACTCGCCATCGTCGAACCCCATCGTCATTCCCGCCCAATAGTTGCATCCCGTCGGAGTCGAAAGCGACTGAGAATATCATACCATCGTCACCGGTTTCAATCACGATCACTTCTTCCTACTGAATTTTCAGCATTGTACCATCACTGCCGAGAACTGCTAGTACGCACTGGTCTTCGTTGACGACATCCTCCACACTCGTAGGTTCCGCAGTGGCAGGCAGCAAAGTGTTCGGGTGGAGTTGTAGTACGCAGAGAGTTGTTGTAGAGCTCCATAAACACGTTTTTTTTTGTATTCTATTCTGTTCGCAAAGGTGCCTCGTGTGTCAATGGCTAGCGCTAGGCTATTCTTACCTGCGTGCATGTGACCGGTCACAAGCGAGCCTAGTGCCCGAAATCGAACGATACTCTGGAGTCTGAACTGAGCAGGCCCGAGTAGACTGGAACATCGAGACTGGTGTGTGCTTTAAAGGCTGATCCCAGGTCGGTCGCCTGTGTTTGTCACATTGTGGCGCGGCGAGGAAGGAGCCGAGCCACAATGTTAAGTCTTCGGACTGGTGGCTATTTTTTCTTTCCTTCGTGCCACCTCACCTGCTTCCCACTCGGTCCGCCGCTCGTTGCGCCCTCCTCTCCACACCCAGCCTCAACGTTTCGTTTCGGCGCCTCACAGCTCCACCTTCTGTGTTCCCCAGCGCGTAAGCTGTGACTGCCCGTCCATCCTGCAAGGCGATCCCCCCCGCCCTCGCAGCTCATGTCCGCCCGGCAGGTATCGGCTTCCGTTGCGGGCCGGTAAGCGCTCCGCGCTTCCCCGTCCTCTCTCCTTCCCGTCCCCTGCGTCCGCAGTCACTGCATTGTCTGTCAATGCCGATTTACACAATACACCCCCTTTCTTTCTCCTCGCGTAGGATCCAAAGATTGTTGCACAGAACATGACTCACGCAGATGACCGAACTTGACATTGATATTGAAGCGGATGCGGTCGACTAGTACAAGTTACGCTCCACTCCCTTCCACCTACCTCTTCCAGCGTTATCGTCAATCAACAGTCTCTTTCCGGACTCCAGACGATGATTCTCTTGAATAGTATTCCTTGACTTTCCCTTTCGACCCTCGTAACTCGATCAGTTTACATGTCAGAACATTTTCCTCGTTGCAAGTTCATTGTTGGCGTAGCGTGCTACGGTCACGTCGTTGGTCACCTATGCCATAATATCAACCAGGACTTAGCAGGTTCTAGTCATGAACGGGGGTATCAGGACTCATGCGAATGCTGTGGCATGACGCGAACTCGAAATGATTGGATTAATGCCTCCCATCTTCAGTACCCGAGCGCAAACACAACATCCATGCGGGCAACTTGAACTTCAAGTTGAACGCGATCGAGACGGTTGCGTCGCCCGCTTCTTGCTGATGTACTGTGAGTATAATTATGCAAGGTGAAAGAGTAAATTCGCACCGTGACATGGACCCCCGTCTCGACCGAGGGCTGAGATGGCTCGTGCGCCTGCTGTACCTAATAGGGCGTGAGGGTTCACGATATGGATTATTATCACTGGGAAGAGACACACAGGGTCCACTGCCTTTGCACCTGCGGGCTTTTGTCCGCTATGAAAAGCATCTTTACTGACTTGGTTGGGGTCTACCGCCTTGGTATCTCCTTTACGCTGCGACACAGGATAAACAACGGCATCAATAAACAAACTGAACAATAAACCATATTGATGGGTCTTGCGACCGTTCGCTGAGATGCTTCGTCAGACGTGCCACGCACATGCTGTCTATCGAAGAAGAAAACACTCACTCGCACACGTTGGCCTGCAGCCATCCTGGCAGGTCCCTTATTCGCGATATTCGCTGTCGGCTGTGATTGGGAATCAAATCGAAGATGGACCAGACGACCAGATTTTGTGGAAAGCTGATCTGGTAGTTGCGAAGTCTGGTTCTTGTTAGTCTTCTGGAATCTCGTCTGAAGCCACCCTTTGAACCCCGGTTTGAATCTAGATGATTGGGCAGCATCACGATGTGTTGTTGGATACGACTCTGGAGGGGAGGCCAAAGGAAAGGCCCCCAGCAACTGCGGTGTGGTTTGGAGCGAGTGTTCAACTTTGCGCGGCCCGACAGGGGATGCCGGGGACGGTGGCTCGAGCGACATCAGCACGAAACCAGGAGGTCAGTCAAATCATCACAGACCTCATCGTAGTCAAATAGGGGTGCGGGTGTACTAGACGGCAACTCGACCTCACGCCGTCATGAATACCAGCGTCGAAAATAAAATGGTAAAACCCCTACCTCGAGTAGGTGATTATCACTGTCTTCGCTGTCGGCCTCCGACACAGGTGGACTGGACATCGTTGGTTGGTCCTAAGATGAAAGAGTCAGTATGATTCTTTCAGTTACAGGACGACAAACTCTTACAGGAGTCGAGTCCGGTGCTTTGTTGTCGTGCACTTCCAAGGCCGAAAGCTGAGACTCGTCTTGTTGGTCTGAACCATCTGTAGATCCTTCCGATCCGGCTTTTTCCTGAGTAGGTGCCTAAGGGTGATATCAAGAGGGGAAAGACAATATATGACTTATCCAACAAGATTGTGAATGCATGAATGCTTACATGGAAAGGACCATACAAGTCCGGAAGGATGTTATTGAGATTACGAATGGTGATATTCCCATCGACTCCTCCCGTCGCAAGATGGCGGCAATCTGGGGAGAGAGCAATCGACCAAACCCATTGGCTGCCCTTGATGACTGGACCTATCCGAGTGAGTGTGGATGTGTCCCAGAACGTGATGGAAGGGCCGGCAAATGTAGCAAGGAACTTGCCATTGGCGGCTAGAGCGATAGACCTGGCTTCGTCATCGCTGCCATGAACCTGCGATTCAGCCAGTTGGGATCCGGTGGATACGTCAAAGGCATTGATTTTACCATCGCTGGACACAGCAAAAAAGACGTTTCCCGCTCGGCGACCACGCAAGAGGAGTCGACATCGTCCATTTAGATATATTAGCCTTGATGGTGATGAGTTGGTCATCAGTGCGACTGTCGAAGACGCGAATGGAGTCATCCCTGATTGCGGTGGCGATGTGTGCGCCGTTCGGGGAGAATTTAATTCCTGAGATCCAACTGTCATGTTGGAGCGGGCCAACCAATCTCTCGCCGGTGATGATGTTCCAGATGCTCGCTCTGTAGCCATCGCGCGCGCCGTGTCCGCTAGCACCGGTGGCAAACCTGGTGCAAGCAGGTGAAATGTCCACTGCACGTAACTGTGCCCTCCACTTCGACGGACTTTTCCTGGATGTTCGGCGTTCGCGTCCCATACGCTTGCCCCTCGAGTAGTCCCACACACTATCCACTTGCCATCGCTCGACACAGAAATTATTCTGATCTTCATTCCCCGTCGTTTCCCAACTTCTTGACCGTCTGCAACTCGCCATCGTTGAAGCCCATTTTGTGTCCCGCTCAATAGTTGCATCCCGTCGGAGTGGAAAACGACCGAGGATATCATAGCAATGGTGCCAGTGGTGTCACGATCGATTCCGGCGTCAATCACTATTGCTTCATCTTAAGTACTAAAATTTCAGCATTTACAGACACTCCCGAGAAGTGCTGCTACGCACTGGGCTCCGTTGATGACATCTTCCACACTCGTAGGTTCCGCAGTGTCAAGGAGGTTGCAAAGTGTTCGGGTTGAGTTGTGGTGCGGGGAGAATGGCTGTGGAGCACCATCAACACGTAGGAGCCTCGTGTCTTTGGCGCCTACTTATTCTGACTCGAGTGCCCGGTGAACCTTGTGTCGAACCCGAACGGAACACTGAAGTCTGAACTGAGCGGGCCCGAGTCCACTTAATATCGAGCGGAGTAACAGTACACTTTTCCACTCACCACCTGAATGCCATCCTCACGTCGAACCAATGCAGTGGTCCCCACCGCCCTCTTCCTGAAGTTCCTCCTCCTGCCCTATTCCACTGCCATCAAATTCGCCCTCCCGCCAGCTAAAATCCCAACCGAAAGTGCACATGGAACGCAGTCCATCCCCACGCTCTGGTCACCGTCGCGGCCAACGCCAGGCGCGGCCCCAGTCAACGCACCGACATCGTTGACTTCACACCCTAGCGCAACGTCTACCTCTCCAAAAAGGGTATCAACTCCTCGCGGTCGCCGCCCACGCCTAGTAGGGCGAGATTGGTGTGTGCTTTAAGGAATATTTGACCCCGGGACTGTCGTCTTTCTCGTGCTACATATGTTTGTAGGGTCAACTGGTCACGTAAACGCAGAGGTCAGGACGGAGATCGCACGGAACATGCCGTACACGATCGACCTCGATATTGATATCGGAGTGGATGCGGTCGACTACGAGTACATCCCTCTACGCTCCCCTCCCTTCGCCCGCCCCGTTCACCTACCTCCTCCAGCGCCATCGCCAATCAAAAGTCTCTCCCCGGACTCGTCAAAGAGATTGTGGATGAGAAGCGAACTTCAAGGTCTGAAGAATCCCCATAAGGATTGGATCGAGGGGGTTGCGTGTCGAGGTCGTTGTTTGCTTGCTTGGTGAAATGACTCGTTCGCACGGAACAGATCTGAATGGGTAGAATATCCATTGGAAGATGATTTCGCATCCAATCCTCATGGAAATTCTTCAGATGTTGAAGTTCTCGTTTCTTGCAGACCGTAATCTCAGGACAATGTGCCCCGATACAGCCACGGTCGAATCCGCAACTTGCTTCTCTCAGGCAGCACGTCTGCTCAACATCAACGTGTATCAACTCCGGTAGTGGCGACAACGTCATCGATCGGCTACGTCGTGATCCCACTTGCGAGTCCGCTCCGCAGGTTACAGCGAGTGGTAGTGCATCAGACTCAGAATATTGAAACATTGAGGCCGAAGGTGCACTCTGGCCACCAGACCATCTACTGTCACCATGATCGAGATTACACATGAGAGATCTTCCAAGAATACCAAATAGTATTCGGCCAATAAATATCGAACATAATCGACAAATAATGTATCATGCTACACTCTGAATAAACTACAAACTCCGGGAAACGCTGGCTAACGATACATGTGCAAGGGCGATGTGAATCCGATATTTCATGCGTTACTTTGAGGCGGAACTGGAAAACTGAAACACCCGTGAGCAGACAATTGCACCAACCAAGCGATGACCACCGACTTTGGTAACAGATTTCGTGCCTTCCGAGATCGCGTGTTTCGCGAGCTCACCCGGAAGGATCAGACGTACAGCGGTCTGAATCTCGCGAGAAGAGATGGTCGACTTCTTCGAGTAAGCGGCGAGTTCTGTGGAGGCCAGATAAGCTACGAAACACGACGAACGTGGACATGCATACTGGATGCCTCAGTGGCAATACGGTCGAAAATGTCATTTACAAACGAGTTCAGAATGGACATGGCCTTGTGCGAGATACCAGTGTCAGGATGGACTTGTTTGAGAACTGGAGAGTGATCAAGTAAGGGCAGCGTGCAGGTGAAAAGGGACGCACCTTTATAGATATAAGACGAATAGGTCTCCTTGCGAAGCTTTCGGCGCTTCTTCTTCTCCTCGCCAGCAGCCAGTGGTGCGGCGGTCTTTGCAGTCTTCTTTGCACCCTTTGCACCCTCTACGGTTTTAGCGGGCTGCTTGGCCGCGGTTCCAGAAGCAGGGCCTTTACCGCCCGTGGTGGAGGCGGGTTTGGGGGCCATGACGACGACGGTGCTCTCGATGTGCTCCGCAGCGATAGTGGTTGTCACGATGGACGTCAATGTCAGAGGCGCATCTAAGCGCGCGCCCCTATATACTTTGCACGTGATGTTTATGTTTATTTATCCATGTCGCGTCACGACGCGTCCTGTGGCGTGTCTGGGGAGTATAAATAGCGCGTTGATGAGAGACGCGCCCCATTCAACAACCCTGTCAACATGCCCGCAAAAACTAGCGCCAAAAGTGGAAAGCTCGGCGGTAAAGTCAAGGGCACTGCAGGGGAAAAGGCAAGCCAGTCTCGCTCTCACAGAGCTGGCCTTCAGTTCCCCGTCAGCCGTATCCATCGTATGCTGAGAAAATCTGCCCTCGGCCGCCGTATCGGTTCTGGTGCACCAGGTCATTCTCTTTCCCATTCCGTGTCTATGTGTGTTTCTCATTCGTGGGACCTTTGTAGTATATCTTGCGGCCGTACTGGAGTATCTGTCTGCAGAAATTCTCGAGCTCGCCGGCAACGCTGCCCGCGATAACAAGAAGCGTCGCATCAACCCGCGACATCTCCAGTTAGCTATTCGTAATGACGAAGAGTAGGTGACACTGGTCGCGTGATTTCAACGGCTGATATCTGTTTTAGGCTAAGCAAACTGCTTGGCAACGTCATCATCTCCGAGGGAGGCGTAGTACCATACATCAACCCAGCTGTAAGTTCTCTCTGGTTGGGTTAGACAGTTCATTCACCCTCTCTTCAGCTTCTTCCGGCCAAGTCCAAGAAACAAAGCATGGAAAGTCAGGAAGTGTAGAATGTCTCCTGATAGTGTATTTTTGTTTCGTATCGTTAGTTGCTCGGCTGGATGCTGCTAATGTACCTTCTTGTATACTATATGTGTCTGCCAATGGCCATGCATGTCGTTGCCCTATCATTCCTCTCTTGCAAACAGGGTGTACCATGTCAGAACACCAACAATCTGAGACACTGGCATGTGCGAATTTTAGCGTTAAACATGACCATGACCTCCAATTCCACTCCGGCACCCGGTATCATCGGCGCCCGATTTCTGCTTGGATATCCCAGGTGCCAGTGGACGTTGTCAACATCTAGCCTTATGGAAATGCACGTCATGCTATTCGGCTGACTTTTGAAGTTGCAGCACTCTATCCCGATTGCGCACAGAGCGTACAGAGAGCTCATCCAGACTTCGAGTGCATCCGCAGTCTGTCCAGCGAGACTGTTGACAAGGGCACCGGAGAAAACGTCGAGACCATGTCGGCTTTTTATGCCCAAACCCTGTGGGCACGGACTGGGAAAAGGCGGCAACTTGGGTGCACCGGGTGTTGAAAAGTTATATCCGGGAAGTTCACTCAGGCTCCGAGGTCCAACTTTAAATTCAATGCTGAACACTGAGCCCCCGTCTGTACTGACCTTGAGCTCGCCACTTCCGCGCGAACGTCCAATGTTCCGAGTCCGCATCCTGTTGCTGCTCGCAAAGCTAGCACCACGCACATCGGACAATGGGATTGCGCGACACGACGCATCATCAATCTCACCGAAACCGACATGAAGGGCAATATCCGGTCCGATGATGGGTGCAGACAACGCCACGTACATGCAAATAGATGCTGGTGCATGTCCAACGATGCGGGGATCGACACATAAACCCGCGTCGCAGTACCAAGACCAAAACCGCAGCCACATGCCCCAGCACCAACGCCGCCTACGTGCGCCGGTTCTCTGCCACTGGCCTGCGTCGTGTGCTACAGCTCCACACCTATCAACATAGCTGGTCTCGAGATTCGAGTGGTATGACGGTTCTGCGGCTTAAACTGCCTTTACTCGCCAATGCAGGAGGGATCGACGAATAAGAGTGGCATTCGTTCCAACTAACTGGTCACATCCTGCGTTCTATGGATGTTAATAATCGCGTGTTTTAATCACCCCGCAGTCATGGGCGGAAGAAATGAATCGGGACATGGCAGGACGGCCGATGAAGGGCGGTCGCTTTGATATCAATTGTGACGAGGGAGAGATGACGAGCAGCTCATGGCGTAGTTTGCTACAGCCACGTCGTCGGTCACCTGTGTTGTAACATCAACCGGATTCATGCGAATGCTGCAGCTGACGGGAACTCGAAATGCTTGGATCAATGCTTCCCATCTTCAGTACCAGAGCGCAAACACAACATCCATGAGGGCAAATTGAATGCGATCGAGACCTTTGCGCGGCCCGCTGCTTGCTGATATAGATATATTGTACTGTGAGTGAAACAATGCAAGTCAAAAGAGTGAACGCGCACCATGACATGAACACCCGTCACGTCCGAGGGCTGAGATGACTCCTTCGCTTGTTGCACCTAATAGGACGTGAGGTTCACAATATGGACTACCATCACTAGAAAGAGACATACAGGGTCCACTTCCTTTGTACCTGCAGACCCTTGTCCGCTGCTGGACGCGTCCTTGATCGGTTGGCCCGCTTTAGCAGCCTTGGTATCTGCCTTACTCTGTCACGCAGGATAAACGACGGCACCAACGACCGAACTGAACAACGAACCAACTTGACGGGTTTTGCGACCGCTCGCTCAGATACTTCGTCAGACATACTACACACCTGTTGTCTACCAAAGAAGAAAACACTCACTCGCACACGTTTCCCTGCAGCCATCCTCGATAGTCCTTTTTGTGCAGTATTCGCTGTCGGCTGTGACCGGGAACGAAGGATTGAGGGGACGACCAGACTTTGTGGAAAGCTGATCTGGCGGTCGCGAAGCCTGGTTCCTGTTAGACCTCTTGAATCTCGTCTGAAACCACCTTTTGAACACTGGTGTGATTCTAGATGACTCAGAAGTATCACGATGTTTCTCTGGATACGACCCTGGAGTCCCTGGCAGCTGTGGCGCGGTCTGAGGCGGGCGTTGGACTTCGTGCGGTCCGGAAGAGGATGTCGGGGACGGTGGCTCGAGCGACGTCAGCATGAAAAATAGGAGCACAGTTAAATCATCACAGACCTCATCATAATTAAATAGCTGTGCAGGCATACTAGACGGCAACTCGACCTCACACCGTCATGAAAACCAGCGTCGAAAAGGAACGGGTCAATTTCTTACCTCGAGCAAATCATCATCACTGTCCTTGCGGTGGGTCTCTGACTCAGGTGGACTCGACGTTGTGGGTTGGTCCTAGGAATGAAGGAGTCAGTTTGACTCTTTCAGTTATAGAATATCAAACGTCTACCGGAGCCGATCTGGGTTCTTCTTGAGTAGGTACCTAAGGGTGGTATCAAGAGGGAAAAGACAACATGTGACCTGTCAGACAAGATCGTGAATGCATAAATGCTTACTCGGAAAGGGCCATACAAGTCCGGAAGGATGTTGTTGAGATTACGAATGGTGATATTCCCATTCATTCCTCCCGTCGCAAGATAGCTGCAATCTGGGGAGAGAGCAATCGACCGAATCTCTTGACTGTCCTCGATGACTGCAGTGGGTTTATCCGAGTGAGCGTGGATGTGTCACAGAACGAGATGGAGCGGCCGGTGAAGGTAGCAAGGAACTTCCCATTGGTGGCTAGAGCGATAGACGGGATGACTCGGGCACCGTCCGATTCATCGTGAACCTGCGATTCTGCCAGTTGGGATCCGGTGGACACGTCAAAAGACTTGATTTTAAGATCGCCACACGCAACAAAAAATTGCTGCCCGTCATTCGACCACGCAAGGGGAGTCGACACTGCCCATTGAGATATACCAGCCTTGATGGTGATGAGTTGGTCACCATTGTGACTGTCGAACACGCGATTGGAGTGAGCGACCGCGGTAGCGATATGCTCGCCGTTCGGGGAGAATTTAATTCCTACGATGAAACCGTCATGTTGGAGCGGGCCAACCAATTTCTCGCCGGTGATGATGCTCCAGATGTTCGCACTTTTGTCGACATCTCCTCTAGCAGTGGTGGCAAACCTCGTGGATTCAGGTGAGATGTCCACTGCATTTACATCATTTGTGCCCTCCACTTCGATGGCCATTTCCTGGGTTTTCGCGTCCCATACGCTTTCCCCCTGAGTAGTAGTCCCACATACTATCCACTTGCCATCCGTCGACACAGAAATGGCATCCACGTCCATTGCCATTTGATTCCCAACCTCTTGACGGTCTGCAATTCGCCATCGTTGAAGCCGTTCAGTACTTCCGCCCAATAATTGCATCCCGTCGGAGTGGAAAGCGACCGAGAATATCGCAGCATTGTCACCGGTTTCAATCACTGTTACCCCATCTTACTGAACTTTCAGCATTGTACAAGCACTGGCGAAAACTGCCAGCACGCACTGATCTTCTTTGACGACATCCCCTACACTCGTAGGTTCCGCAGTGTTGGGCAACAAAGTGTTCGGGTTGAGTTGTGGTATGCAAAGAGTTGCCGTTGAGCTCCATGAACACGTTCCCTTTTTCTTCTTACACGCAAGCGCCTCGTGTGTTAGCGCCTATTCTTATTTCGGTGTGAACCTCACCGAACGGCACACTGAGCAGAGCCAAGTCGGCTGACGAGCGGAGTGACCCTCCACGTGTGACAGTACACTTTGCCAATAACCACTTTACCCATGCCATCCTCACGTCGACCCATGTTCCCCACCGCTCTTTTCCTTCTCCTCCTGCTGCCCTTTTCCGCCGCCATCAAGTTCGCCCTCCCTCCAGCTAAAATCCCGGCCGAAAAGTGCATATGGAACGCAGCCCACCCACACGCACTCGTCATCGTCACCGCCAACGTCGGCCCCGGCCACAGTCAATGCATCGACATCGACATCATCGACCCCACGCCCTAGCAAAACGTCCACCTCTCCCAAAAGGACATCAACGGCGGGATGAGCCTCGCAGTCACCTCTCACACCGAGGTCGAGATTGCTTTAAAAACTACTTGGCTCCGGTCGGGGTTGAACGTGAACGAAGACGTCAAGACGGAGATTGCGTGGAACATGACGTGGTCGACTGTAGAACATTCCTTGATTGTGCATTTTTGTTTCGTATCCACCGCTGAAACCAAGATCGTGTGCGATGACCTTTCAATGGCAAAGAAACCCAAATATACCACTTCACTGGTAGAGATAATATTGAAATGAAATATCTTCCCCATATGTTATGTGTTTGCTGGCCCGTGATGAGTGCAGCCTACGTGTGCCGATTCTCCGTCACCAGCCTTCCGTCGTGCACTACAACTCCAGGCCTCTCAATGCTTGATCTCAGGGCTCGATTGGTGTGACGGTTCCCTGATTGAAACCGCCTTTTCTCGCCAATGCAGAAGGAAGACGAAGATGACATCTGTTCCAACTAACTGATCACATCCAGCGTTCTATGTACGTTGATAGTCATGTGTTTTGATCGCCCCGCAGTCAGGGGTTGAATAAACGAGCTGGGACATGGCCAGACGGCCGACGATGATTTGTGATAAGGAAGGGACAACGAGCAGCTCATGGCATAGCGTGCTAAAGTCACGTCGTTGGTTACCTATGCCATAATAGAGTCGCACGTCCGTATGGAGGTGTATCTATTTGAACAAGGCGACAGACACTGCAGTGCAGTTGAAAGGACGTTGGCCAGGATATGGGACTTGCGTCATGCGCTACAACTCCGGGTCTCTCAACATATGTGTCAGTTGGTTTCAAGACTCGAGTGGTGTGGTGGTTCCGCGGGGTCGAAGTTCAAGCCGCCTTCAAGTTTTCTCCCTAATGCAGGAGGGACTTGGGAGGAACGACGAATAAGAGTGGCGTTCGTCACATTTTGTCCCAACTAACTAGTCACATCCAGCGTCCTACTATGTACGTTAATGATTATGTTTTTGAATCATCCCACGGTCGTGGGCAGAAGAAATGATTCAGGGCATCGGCGCACAACCGATGAAGCGTGGTACATTTGTGATGTGAAAGGGATGACGAGCAGCTCATGGCGTAGCGTGCTACAGTCACGTCATCGGCCACTTATGTCATACTATCAACCAGATTCTAGTCATGAACGGGTGCATCAAGATTCATGCGATGCTGCGGCATGACGGGAACTCGAAACGCTTGGATTAGCCCCCCTCATCTTCCGAGCCGGAGTGCAAACACAACATCCATGCGGGCAAATGGAACGCGATCGAGACCTTTGCGCGGCCCGCTTCTTGCTGATAGATCGTACTGTGAGTGCAACAATACAAGACAAGAGTGAATGCGCACCATGACATGAACCCCCATCTCGGCCGAGGGCTGAGAGGGCTGGTTCGTTTGTTGCACCTAATCAGACGTGAGGATTGACGACATGGACTACCATCAGAAAGAGACCCACACAGTCCACTTCCTTTGCACCTGCGGGCTTTTGTCCACTACGAGAAGCATCTTTATTGACATGGGTGGGGATTGCAGCCTTGGTATCTCCTTTAGGCTGCGACACAGAATAAACAACGGCGCCAACAAACAAACAGAACAACGAACCAAATTGACGGGTTTTGCGACAGCTCGCTGATATGCTTCATCAGACATACCACACGCCATTTATCTACCAAAGAACACAGCACTCACTCGCACACGTTTCCCTGCAGCAAACCTCGATGGTCCACTTTGTGCGGTATTTGTTGTCGCCTGTGCCTGGGAATTGGAAAGATTGACGGGTTGACCAGACATATTGGAAAAATGATCTGGCTGTTTCGAAGCCTGGTTCTTGTTAGTCTTCTTGAATCTCGTCCGAAACCACGTTTTGAACACCGGTGTGACTCTGGATGATTCAGCAGCATCGTGATGCTTCTCTGGATGGTTCTCTGGAGGGGAGGTCATAGGCAGGGTACCTGGCAACTGGGGATTGATCTGGAGCGAGCGTTCAACTTCGCGCGGCCCAGAAGAGGGTGCCGGGGACGGTGGCTCGAGCGATGTCAACACAAAAACAGGAGGTCAGTAAATCATTACAGACCTCATCATAATTGAATAGGGCTGCGGGTGTACTAGACGGCAGCTCGACCTGATGCTGTCATGAAAACCAGTGTCAAAAATAAAATGGTCAAATTCCTACCTCGAGTAGGTCAGCATCACTGCCATTGCTGTGAGCTTCCGACACAAGTGGGCTTGACGTTATGGGTTGGCCCTAAGATGAAGGAGTCAGTTTCTAGTGACTCTTTTGGTTACAGGATGACGAACTCCAACCGGAGCCGATTCCAGTGCCTCATTGTCGTGGACTTCCGAGGCCAAAGACTGCTCGTCTTGTTGTTGCGAGCTATCTTTAGGTTTTTCAGATCCGGCTTCTTGAGTAGGTGCCTAAGGAAGATATCAAGAGGGAAAGGGAAATATGTGACTGGTCTGACAAGAGTGTGCACGCATAAATGCTTACACTAAAAGGACCATACAAGTCCGGAAGAATATTGTTGAGATTACGAATGGCGATGTTCCCTTGTCCTCCTCCCGTCGCAAGATAGCTGGAATCTGGGGAGAGAGCAATCGACTGAATCCTTTGGCTGTCGTCGATGACTGGACCTATCTGAGTGAGCGTTGATGTGTCCCAGAACGATATGGAATACCCGGCGAAGGTAACAAGAAACTTCCCATTGGCAGCTAGAGCGATAGATCTGACTTTGTCGTGGCCGTGAACCTGCGATTCGGCCAGTTGGGATCCGGTGGACACATCAAAAGACTTGATTTTACGATCGAGGGACGCAGCAAAAATTTGCTGCCCGTTATTCGACCACGCAAGGGGTGTCGACGGTACCACCCATCGAGATGTACTAGCCTTGATGGTGATGAGTTGGTCACCATTGCGACTGTCGAAGACGCGAATGGTATTATCCTCGGCCGCGGTAGCGAAGTGTTCGCCGTTCGGGGAGAACCGAATTCCTGCGATGTAACCGTCATGTTGGAGGGGGCCAACCAATTTTTCGCCGGTGATGATGTTCCAGATGCTCGCTTTGTAGCCACCTCCCCTTCCAGTAGCGGTGGTAAACCTGGTGGATTCGGGTGAGATGTCCACTGCAGTCACATAATGGTCCTCCACTTCGATGGACTTTTCCTGGGTTTTCGTGTCCCATGCCCTAGCCCCCTTGCTAGCCCCACAGACTATCCACTTGCCATCTCTCGACACAGAAATAGCAGTAATCACGTCCTTTCCCATTCGGCTCCCAACCTCTTGACCGTCTGCAACTCGCCATCGTCGAAGCCCATCCGACTCATCTTTCCCGCTGAATAGTTGCATCCCGTCGGAGTGGAAAGCGACCGACTGCACGCCACCATTGCCACCAGCTTCAATCACCATTGCCTCGTCTTACTGAATTTTCAACATTGTACAGTCGCTGCTGAGAACTGCTAGTACCCACTGGTCTTCGTTGACGACATCCTCTACATTCGTAGATTTTCCAGTGTCAGGCGACAAAGTGTTCGGGTTGAGGTGTGGTGCACAGAGAGTTACTGGTGAGCTCCATAAACACGTTTCCTCACACTTCTGTTCACGCAGGCGCCTCGTTTCTTTGGCGCCTATTCTTACTCGGGTGTCCGGTGAACCTTGGTGCCCGAAACCGAACGGTCCTCTGGAGTCTGAACGAGTCGACTGCATTATCGAGCGTGACAGTACTCTTTGCCAATCACTGGCACCACTTGAAGTATGTCATCCATGTTCCCCACCGCCCTCTTTCTCGTCCTCCTGCCGTTTTCCACTGCCCTCAAATTCGCCCTCCCGCCAGCCAAATCCAGACCGAAAAGTGTATATGGAACGCAGGTGATCCACACGCCCTCGCCGTCGTCACCGCCAACATCGGTCCCGGCCCCCAGCCAACGCATCGAGATCAACTCCACACCCCAGCGAAACGTCTACCTCTCCAAAAAGGACATTAACGCCGACACATGCCTCGCGGTCACTACCCACGCCGAGGGCGAGATTGGTATGTGCTTTAAACCCACTTGGCCCCTCCTTTCCGTGCCGTGTTGTAGGGTTACGGGTTGAATGTGGACGCACAGGTCAAGACGGAGATTTCACGGAACATACTACGCACGATCGACCTCGACATGATTTTGGAGCGGATGCGATCGACTATAGAATGTTTCTTGATCCTAATATATTTTCTTTCGCACCGTTGGTCGCTCGGTTCGACGCGGCTAATGTGCATACGCGTTGCCCCTGTCATTCCAAGAGGTATCACGTCAGAACACATCAATCAATCATCTAAGACATGTCCCTGCGCTAAACAGGTCCACCTCCAAGATATCATTGTGCATATAACACCCAAATCCGACCCACATCCACATCTAAGCAGCTTTACCCTCCGTGGTGCCTTTCACGAGCTCTCCTACCCATATTTCAAATACCTCTTGAATCATGACACCTTTTTCGTCAAAGAAGGCGCAGTACTCCTTGGAGCCCTGTGTGCGGTTCTCAGGCTTGGCGAGGAGCGACTTGCCACCTGACGTAGACTGTACGTAGGTGATGTTCAGCGAATAGGAGGGGCGTTTGCAGGCGATGGTTGAGAGGAGGAAGCAGCAATGGGGAGTGTGCGCGAGGATATCGTGATACGTTCGGTTATTATCCGTTTAGAGAACGTCTTGCGCCCCCTACGAACACGATATCAGCCTCTACGAAACAAGCGTAGAGTGCCTGGAGGGACGTCAAAATGGCATAGCTAGAGAAAAAATGCATGTTAGAGACGAGGACGATGCGCGGTCTTTGACGAGACATGTGCATTGCAGGCTCGGCTTGCTCGAAGTCGACTTTCCAGCCGTAGAGACCGGTGGCTGCGGCGACGAGCACGCCTGCCCAGCAGAATGTGAGTTGCGCGTCCGTATGGAGGTATATCTGTTTGAACGAGTTCGGACGCAACAGACACTGCACTGCCGTCGAATGGACGTTGGACAGGATATGGGAGGAGTAACGCACCCGCTTCAGAGCATCGTCGCAGGCGTTCTTGAGGTCTGTCACATTTGCATTGTTGACCTTGATAGTGTCACGTTCCTCTGCGGGTACCGGGATGCTCAGAGGCCCGCTTTTCAGGGGACGCGGAGCTGCCGCGACGAGAGCTTAAGACTGATGCGGATGGCTCTGGGATGAGGTCTTTTGCGGATTTCTTTTGTGGCATGCTGCAATCCCCATGGGCTGGTTGACGGAACGACAAGTCGGACGAGGCAGGATACCGGCGGGAGCCTACAAGCAAGCATGTCGACACTCGATAGGACCCTTGCCGTCGATTGGGTTACCGAGGAATATTACATACACCTTTCCCACACGCGGGCGCATCGCCCATTCTTACTTAGATCTGAGTCTGAACTGGTGGGCCCGAGTCGAGAGCGTGACAGTACACTTTGCCAATCACCCCTTGAACTAATGGTGCCATCCTCACGTCGATCCATGTTCCCCACCGTCCTCTTCTCCTCCTGCCCTTTTCCACCGTTATCAAATTCGCCCTCCCGTCAGCTAAACACGATCAAAAAGTGCATATGGAATGTACCCGATCCATTCACCCTCGTTATCATCACCACCAATGTCAGTCCCGGCCCCAGCCAACGCATCGACATCGACATCATCGACTCCACACCGCAGCGAAGCGTCTACCTCTCCAAAAAGGACATCAACGCTGAAACACGCTTCGCGGTCACCCCACGCCGAGGGCGAGGTTTGTGTGTGCTTTAAAAACTACTTGGAAGTTGGCCCCAAGTCGGTCGTCTTTTCTCGTGCGGTGTTGCTATTGTAGCGTTATTGGTTGAACACGAACTCGGATATCAAGACGGAGATTGCGCGGAACAAGACGCGCAGGATCGCTCTAGACACTGGAGCGGATGGGTCGACTACAAGTACGTCCCTCTACGCTCGCCTCCATTCGCTCGCCCCGTTCACCCACCTCCTCCAGCGCCATTATAAATCAAGAGTCTCTGTTCGGAATTGAGACAGAGATGCTCACATTGGAATAACTCGCCAAAGAGATCGTGGATGTAAAGCGAACTTCAAGATTAGAAGAATCCCCATGAGGATTGGATCGAGGGAGTTGCGCGTCGAGGCCGTTATTTCCTTGCTGGATGAAAACACTCGTTCGCACGGAACAGATGAGTCCTGTACAGATAGAACATCCATTGGAACACGATTTCGGATTGGATCCTCATGAGGATTCCTTATATGTTAAAGTTCTCTTTTCCTACAAAGCTTAATCTCAAGACAATGTGACCCAACGAATCCACAACTTGCCTCTCTCAAGCAGTGTGTTTGCTCATCGTGAATTCTGGTGTGTCGACGGCATCATCGATTGGCTACGTCGTGATCCCCCTTGCGGGTCCGCTCTGCAGGTTGCAGAGAGTGGTGGTGCACCAGATTTAGAGTCAGAATAATATGCTGATGATTCTCTTGACTAGTATTCCTTTCCTTGGACCTTCGTGAATAGTGAACACTTTTTCTTGGGCGCGACTGTCAGAGACGCAGGTCAGGTGGGTGAGAACACTTTTATACTGCACCATGCACATGCACGTCTGGTTGTCCAGCGGTCCTCCCTCAAAGAATGCCTTGAAGTTGTGCCTCGAATCAGAGGTTCTCCAGCGGCAATGAGGGTGGAGACGGAGCGCGCGAGGTCCGCAAACTCGGATGGGAAGGTTGAGAGGAGAGGTTTTGTATCCACCACACCCCAATATCATTATTATCGCGAGTCCTCGGAAACCAGTAGTTTGGGACTTGCCTTCGATGAACAGGATGCCTTCTTTTTCGAGTAGGGCCGCGAGATGTGAAACCGTCTGTGGAAGTTGACGTCGACATCCACACCCAGCGAACGGGCCTCTCTCACGCGGTCGACGGTCGATTTTAGGACGTCAGGTGAATCGATCATGCTGCTCCTTCTGCATGTCACTTGCTGAATCAGCTAGGTGCGAACGTTGGCGTACAAAGATGACTGGGCTGTAGCATTCATCTTGACCGTGGTGAATCCCTGCTGTTTCCGCTCTGCGGCTGCCTCGTGTACAGCACCGGGATGGTTGCTGCTGGACCCAACCATACACAAGTAGCGATTGCGGACTTTATCACCCAGCAGCTGTCACGGTCGGATGTGTAATGTTCAGTCCTGAGAGCGCTGACCGCGGTTTCCATCATGCATGCATCAGTGGTGTGGTGGGTGCTTCGCGCTCGAAGGACGCGCGCGCTCTGTTGGCCGCCTGCCAAACGTCCTCGATGCCATCTGCGTCTCAGCGCACGCAGCGGGAAGCGAGGTCGCTAAAGGCGCCTTTGGTCCCTTCCATGTGTCTCTCGAGGGTGGATTCGCCCCATCCGACTGACCCGTCCACGGTTTAAACTCGCACCAACAGCCAGCGGGGTGGGATGCGGAAGAACTGGACAGGCATGGTTCACGGTGCGTGGCTAAATGAAGCGGTCGTTCAAGGGACGTACACGTACCTCTATCTTTGAGGTCACGCTCGTCGCGGAGGTGGTGAGCGATATGGTCGAGGCTGGTAGAAATGTCTGTGACTTGATTCATCCTAGATTTAAATGCTTGGTTGAGTCCAATACAGCGACCAGGTGTCACTTTTTGATTGGCTTGACCCGGGCCGGACTCGGTCTCTCCTCGACCGTGACCTCCAAGTCTTGGGTCCACTCACATCGGCAGATTCGGCACCCGGCATCCTCGGCACCCAATTTCTACTCGGGTCTCTGGTGCACGCTGGCGACACCTAGCCTGATGGAAAGCATCCTTTGGCCGTCATACTATTTCGGCTGACTTCAAGTTGCAGGACTCTATCTCAAGTGCGCACAAGCGTACAGAGAGCGCATCAAGACTTTGAGTGCATACGCAGTCTGTCCAGTGGCCCAGGGATTGTCAACGAGTTCACCGGAGAAAACATCCAGCTGGACCATGTTGGCTTTTTATGCCCGAACCCGGACACGGACTGGCAGAAGGCGACTTGGGTGCACCAGGCCCGGGTGTTGCACTTGTATCCGGGGATCTCACCCCAACTTTAAATTCTCTGCTGAGCGCTGAGCCCCCCCTGTGACCTTTGAGCTCGCCGCTTCCGCGCGAACGTCCAATGCTCCGAATACGCGTCCTAGCACTAGCATCCCAGAACGCACATCGGACGATGGTGACAGCGAGACACGACACATCACTCTCACCGAAACCCACACAAATGGCAGAGACTTGATCTCTGGTACGATGATGCATGCGGACACCGCCACGTACATGCGAGTGGATGTTGATGATATGTCCGGCTCGGATGCGGGGATGGACACGTCGTTCCAAGTGGGCTCTCCTCCACAAACGTGTGTTGCGGTTACCCAGACCTAAACCGCAACCACGCTCTCCAGCACCGATGCAGCCTCTGCCACTGGGTTTGCGTCCTGCGCTATGACTCCGGGCCTCCCAACATAGTTGGTCTCGAGATTCGAGTGGTGTGACCGTGCCGCGGCTCGGGCTGCCGTTACTCACCAATACATGAGGGACTACGAATAAGAGTGGCATCCGTTCCAACTAACTAGTCACATCCAACGTTATATGTACGTTGATGATCATGTGTTTTGATTGCCCCGCAGTCATGGGTTGAAGAAATGAACCAGGACATGACCAGACAAAGTGTGGTCGCTTTGATGACATTTGTGACGAGGAAGGGGTGATGAACAGCTCATGGCGTAGTGTGGTACAGTCACGTCGTTGGTCGCCTATGTCATAATATCAGCCAGAACATGGGAGGTTCTAGTCGTGAACGGGGGTATCAGTATTCGATATACGAGTGCTGCGGCATGACACGAACTCGAAATGCTAAGGTCAATGCCTCCCATCTTCAGTACCCGAGCGCAAACACAACATCCATGCGGGCAAATTGAACTTCAAATTGAACGCGATCGAAACGGCTGCGTTACCAGCTTCTTGCTGACAATGCTACTGTGAGTGTAACAATCCAAGTCAAAAGAGTAAATGCGTACCGTGACATGAACCCCCGCCACGGCCGAGGGTTGAGATGGTTCGTTCGCTTGTTGCACCTAATAGGACATGAGGCTTCACGGTATGGACTGCCATGACTGGAAAGAAACACACGACGCCCGCTCCCTTTGTACCTGCAGATCCTTGTCCACCAGTGGACGCGTCCTTGACTGGAGGGCTCGGTTTAGCAGCCTTGGCATTTTTCTTACCCTGTCACGCAAGATAAACAACGCGCCAACGGACAAACTGAATAACGAACCAAATTGACGGCGACCGCTCGCTGAGATACTTCGTCAGGCATACCACACACCATTTATCTACCAAAGAAGACAACACTCACTCGCACACGTTTCCCTGCAGCAAACCTCAACGGTCCATTTTGCGCGATATTCGCTGTTGGCTGTGACTGAGAATTGGAAGGGTTGACGGGTTGACCAGACTTTGTGGAAAGTTGATCTGGCTGTTTCGAAGCCTGGTTCGTGTTAGTCTTCTTGAATCTCGTCCGAAACCATGTTTTGAACACCAGTGTGACTCTGGATGATTCGGCAGCATCATGATGCTTCTCTAGATGCAACTCTGGAGGGGAGGTCGTGGGCAGGGCCTCTGGCAACTGCGGTGTGATCTGGAGCGAGCGTTGAACTTCGCGCGGCCCGTGAGAGGATGCCGGGGACGGTGGCTCGAGCGACGTCAGCACGAAGCAGGAGGCCAGTAAAATCATCATGCACCTCATCATAATTAAATAGGGCTGTAGGTGTACTAGACGGCAGCTCGACCTGAAGCCTTCATGAAAAAACAGCGTCGAAAACAAATGGTCAAACTCATACTTCGAGTAGGTCATTATCACTGGCGTCACCGTGGGCCTCCGATACAGGTGAACTCAATGTTGTGGGTTGGTCCTAAGAATGAAGGTGTCAGTGCGACTCTTTCAGTGACAGGATCACCAATTCCTACAGCACTGGAGTCCAGTGCTTTGTCGTCGTGGACTGGCGAGGCCGAAGGCTGCTCGTCCTGTAGTCGTGACTTATCTTTAGGTCTTTCCGATCCGGCTTCTTCTTGAGTAGGTGGCTAAGGGAGATATCAAGAGGAGAAAGATAATATGAGACTGTCCGACAATATTGTGAATGCATAAATGCTCACACGGAAAGGACCATACAAGTCCGGAATGATGTTGTTGAGATTATGAATGGTGATGTTCCCTTCGTATCCTCCCGTCGCAAGATAGCTGCAATCTGGGGAGAGAGCAATCGACCGAATCATTTGGCTGTCCTCGATGACCGGGCCAATCTGAGTGAGTTTGGATGTGTCACAGAACGTGATGGAATGCCCTGCGAAGGTTGCAAGGAACTTGCCATTGGCGGCTAGAGCGATAGACATGACTTCGTTGTCGCCGTGAACCTGCAATTCAGCCAGTTGTGATCCGGTGGATGCGTCAAAAGACTTGATTTTAAGATCGCCACACGCAGCAAAAAATTGCTGCCCGTCATTCGACCACGCAAGGGGTGTCGACACCGCCCATTGAGATATACTAGCCTGGATGGTGACGAGTTGGTCACCATTGTGACTGTCGAAGACGCGAATGGAGTGAGCGACCACGGTAGCGATGTGCTCGCCGTTCGGGGAGAATTTAATTCCTGCGATGTATTTGTCATGTTCAAGGAGTGGGCCAACCAATTTCTCGCCGGTGACGATGTTCCAGATGTTCGCTTTGCTATCTCCTCCTCCTTCAGCAGCGGTGGCAAACCTGGTGGATTCAGGTGAGATGTCCACTGCATTCACATCATTTGTGCCCTCCACTTCGATGGCTTTCTCTTGAATTTTCGCGTCCCATACGCTTGCCCCCTTCACAGTCCCGCACACTATCCACTTGCCATCCCTCGACACAGAAACGGCATTCACATCCATCGGCATTCGGCTCCCAACATCTTGACCCTCTGCAACTTGCCATCGTCGAAGCCCGTCGCCTTTCCCGCTCAATAGTTGCATCCCGTCGGAGTGGAAAGCGATCGAGTATATCGCACGTTCGTCACCGGTTTCAATCACTATTGCCTCGTCTTACTGAATTTTCAGCATTGTACGATCACTGCCGAGAGCTGCTAGTTACGCACTGGTCTTCGTTGACGACATCCTCCACGCTCATAGGCTCCGCAGTGTCAGGCGACAAAGTGTTTGGGTTGAGTTGTGGTACGCAGAGAGTTGCCGGTGAGCTCCATAAACACGTTTCCTTTCTCTTCTGTTCACGCAGGCGCCTCGTGTCCTTGGCGCCTATTCTTACTCGGGTGTCCGGTGAACCTTGAGCCCGAAACCGAAACCGAAACCGAATGGTCCCCTGGAGTCTGAACGAGTCGATTGCATTATCGAGCGTGGCAGTACACTTTATCAATCACTGGCACCACTTGAAGCATGCCATCCATGTACCCCACCGCCCTCTTCCTGGTCCTCCTGCTGTTTTCCACCCCTCAAATTCGCCCTCCCGCCAGCTAATTTCCAGACCGAAAAGTGCATATGGAACGCAGGCAATCCACGCGCCCTCGTCGTCGTCACTGCCAACATCGGTCCCCGCCCCAGCCAACGCATCGAGATCGACGCCACACCCCAGCAAAACATCTACCTCTCCAAAAAGGACATCAACACCGACACACACCTACGGTCACTGCCCACGTCCAGGGCGAGATTTGCATGTGCTTTAAAAACCACTTGGCCCCAGCTCGGTCGTCCTTTCCGTGCTGTGTTGTAGGGTTACGGGTTGAACGTGGACGCACATGTCAAGACGGAGATTTCACGGAACATACTATGCACGATCGGCTTCGACATGATTTTGGGGTGGATGTGGAGAATGTTTCTTCATCAAACTTTGTGTATTTTCTTTCGCACCGTTTATCGCTCGGCTCGACGCGGCCAATGTACATGCGCGTTGCCCCTATCATTCCAAGAGGTACAACGTCAGAACATATCAATCAATAATCTGAGACATGTGCTAGCCCCGGCGCTGAACAGGCCCACCTTCAAGATATCATTGTGCATCCTACAATAAGGGGTGTTTGCAGTTGAGAGGAGGAAGCAGAGACGGGGAGGGTGCGGGAGGAGATCGCGATAGGTTCGGTTTTTATCCGCTTTGAGAACGTCTTGCATCTCCCGACGAACGCGATACCAGCCTCTACGAAATAAGCGTAGAGTTCTTGAAGGGACTCTAAAATGGCTAGAGAAGAAAGCGTTTTTTGACGAGACACGTGCATGATGAAACCGGCCCACAGGACTGCGAAGTCCGTAAGGAGGTGTAACTGTTTGAACAAGTTCGGACGTGACAGATACTGCACTGCGGTCGAAAGGACGTTGGCCAGGATACGAGGCTTGTGTCGTGCGCTACAACTCCAGGCCTCTCAACTGGTCTCAAGGCTCCAGTGGTGCCGGTTCCGCGGGTTACGGTTCAAACTGCCTTTGCTCGCCAATGCAGAGGGACGACGAAAAAGAGTGCCGTTCGTTGCATTTTGTTCCAACTAGCTAGTCAGATCCAGCATTCTATGTACGTTAACAATCATGTGTTTTGATTGCCCCGCAGTCGTGGGTTGAATAAACGAACTGGGAGACGGCCGACGAAGTGTGGTCGCTTTTATGACATTTGTGACGAGGAAGGTATGACGAGCAGCTCATGGCGTAGCGTGCTAAAGTCACGTCGTTGGTCACTTGTGTCATAATATCAACCGGGTTCTGATCGTGGACGAGCGCGTCAGCATTCATGCGAACGCTACGGCATGACAAAAATTCAAAATGCTTGGATCAATCCCCTTCAGTACCGGAGCGCAAACACAACATCCATGCCGGCAAATTGAACGCGATCGAGACCTTTGCGCGGCCCGCTGCTTGCTGATATATTGTACTGTAAGTGCAACAATCCGAGTCAAAAGAGTGAATACGCACCATGACATGAACCCCCGTCACGTCTGAGGGTTGAGACGGCTCGTTCGCTCGTTGCACCTAAAAAGACGCAAGGGTTCACGATATGGACCACCATCACTGGAAAGAGACATACGGCGCCAGCTTCCTTTGTACCTGCGGACCCGTGGGCACCACTGGACGCGTCCTTGATCGGATGGCTCGCTCCAGCAGCCCTGGCAACTGTCTTACCCTGTCATGCAGGATAAACAAAGCGCCAACGGACAAACTGAACCACGAACCCAATCGACAGATTTCCCGACCGTTCGCTGAGATACTTCGTCAGACATACCACACACCTATTGTCTACCAAAGAAGAAAACACTCACTGGCTGACGTTGCCCTGCAGCAAACCTCGACGGTCCATTTTGCGCGATAGGTTGACCAGACTTTGTGGAAATTTGATCCGGCGGTAGCGAGGCCTGGTTCCTGTTGAATCTCGTCAGAAGCCACCTTTTCAACACCGGTGTGACTCTGGATGATTCGGCAGCATCATGATGCTTCTCTGGATGCAACTCTGGAGGGGAGGCCGTGGGCAGGACCTCTGGCAACTGCGGTGTGGTCTGGAGAGAGCATTCAACTTCGCGCGGCCCAGAAGAGGATGCCGGGGACGGTGGCTCGAGCGATGTCAGCACCAAAGCAGGTCAGTCAAATCATCACAGACCTCATCATAATTGAATAGGGCTGCGGGTGTACTAGACGGCAGCTCGACCTGACGCTGTCATGAAAACCAGCGTCAAAAATAAAATGGTCAAATTCCTACCTCGAGTAGGTCAGCATCACTGCCATCGCTGTGAGCCTCCGACAGAGGTGGGCTTGACGTTATGGGTTGGCCCTAAGATGAAGGAGTCAGTTACTAGTGACTCTTTCGGTTACAGGATGACGAACTCCAACCGGAGCCGATTCCGGTGCCTCATTGTCGTGGACTTCCGAGGCCAAAGACTGCTCGTCTTGTTGTTGTGAGCTATCTTTAGGTCTTTCCGATCCGGCTTCTTCTTTAGTAGGTGCCTAAGGAAGATATCAAGAGGGAAAAGGAAATATGTGACTTGTCTGACAAGAGTGTGCACGCATAAATGCTTACACTGAAAGGACCATACAAGTCCGGAAGGATGTTGTTGAGATTACGAATGGCGATATTCCCTTGTCCTCCTCCCGTCGCAAGATAGCTGCAATCTGGGGAGAGAACAATCGACCGAATCTCTTGACTGTCCTCGATGACTGGACCTATCCGAGTGAGTGTGGATGTGTCCCAGAACGAGATAGAACGTTGTACGAAAGTAGCAAGGAACTTCCCATTGGCGGCTAGAGCGATAGACCTGACTTCGCCGTCACCGCGAACCTGCGATTCAGCCAGTTGGGATCCGGTGGACACGTCAAAAGACTTGATTTTACGACCGCGAGACGCAGCAAAAAATTGCTGCCCGTCATTCGACCACGCAAGGGGAGTCGACACCGACCACGGAGATATATTAGCCTCGATAGCGAGTAGTTGGTCACCTTTGCGCCTGTCGAAGACGCGAATGGTGCTATCCTCGACCGCGGTAGCGATGTGTTCGCCGTTCGGGGAGAATTTAATTCCTATGATGCCATTGTCATGTTGGAGCGGGCCAACCAATCTCTCGCCGGTGATGATGTTCCAGATGCTCGCTTTGTTGTCATCTATTCCAGAAGCGGTGGCAAACCTGGTGGATTCGGGCGAGATGTCCACTGCGCGCACATAAACTGTGCCCTCCACTCCGATGGACATTTCCTGGGTTTTCGCGTCCCATACGCTCGCCCCCTTGCTAGTCCCACACACTATCCACTTTCCATTTCTCGACACAGAAATGGCAGCAATCACATCCTTTCCCATTCGGTTCCCCACCTCTTGACCGTCTGCAACTCGCCATCGTCGAAGCCCATCTTCTTTCCCGCTGAATAGTTGCTTCCCGTCGGAGTGGAAAGCGACCGAGTATATCGGATGTATGTCACCGGTTTCAATCACCATTGCCTCGTCTTACTGAATTTTCAGCATTGTACGATCACTGCCGAGAGCCGCTAGTTACGCACTGGTTTTCGTTGAAGACATCTTCCACGCTCGTAGGCTCCGCAGTGTCAGACGACAGAGTGTTCGGGTTGAGTTGTGGTATGCAGAGAGTTGCTGGTGAGCTCCATAAACACGTTTCCTTTCTCTTCTGTCCTTGGCGCTTATTCTTACTTGAGGTGTCCGGTGAACCTTGGTGCCCGAAACCGAAACCGAATGGACCCCTGGAGTCTGAGCGAGTTAATTGCATTATCAGCACGCCATCCATGTTCCCCACCGCCCTATTCCTCCTTCTCATCCTCCTGCCGTTTTCCACCGCCATCAAATTCGCCCTCCCGCCAGCTAAAATCCCGACCGAAAGTGTATATGGAATGCTCGCCATCGTCCTGGTCACCGCTAACATTGGTCGCGGCCCAGACAACGCATCGGCATCAACTTCACACCCCGTCTACCTCTCCAAAAAGGACATCAACTGCGAAACATGCCTCGCGGTCACGCCAAGGGCGAGATTGGCGAGTGCTTTAAAAACTACTTGACCTGTATTGTAGGGCTGTCGGTTGAACGCAACGCAGAGGTCAAGTCAAGACGGAGATTTCACGGAACATGATACGATCGACCTCGACGTTGATATTAGAGCGGATGCGGTTGACAATGTGATCACAGTACTATCACCTACCCCCGAACCGGCACCTACCCACTTTTCGGCACTCCAAATACTCACGAATTGTCACAGATCGTCACACCGCTGGATTCAAACTCCGGCCTCGCGTGCCCGAATGAGTCTGTCGGA
>JBBPQL010000251.1:0-37070 GCA_038092515.1 Boletus subparvulus | reverse complement strand
CAAATGCGGAGGAACGGTCACGTGAGAGAATTCGCCGAGAAGCAAAAGACCGTATACGTACGCGGGCTGAGGGACCTGAACGGAAGCGAACGTCGCCGCACGTTGGATCAATGGAAGCGCGATCTCTGGCTGCGGCGCAAGACCGAGCTGGCCCATCAAGTGTGCCATGCCCATACGCTATTACATATGCGTGGGAAAAACGGACTAGGGAAGAAGCGAGGGGAAGGACCCACGTAAACACAGCTCTCGACGTTGAGCTTGAGACCGCGTTCGAAGCAGTCGCGGGCGTGCAACGTATCGTTGAAATTTTCGTAGTCACGACCGAGGCGGAACCAGGCCTGGGCGTACCCTGCTCGCGCGGCCTGTTCAAAGTCGCGGAAGGCGATGCGGGGGTTGTGTTGGACGTGATCCGGGGACGCCCCTGACGCAGAAAACGTGGCGCAAAGATAGATCGCCTCCGCATCAATGACGGGCATTGGGGTGGGGTGTTGGGCGGATGCGATATGCACGACGAGCGGGACCGCGATCTGGACGAGGCGCAGTAGTTGGGGATCCTGTATGGTGGCGGGTCCGATAGGCGGGGCATCGCCTGAGGCGTTCTGCTGCGCGCGGTCGACGACCATGAGGATGTCGCGCGCCCAGTTGATTTTTAGGCCAGGGTCATGATTGGGATGCTGCACGGTGGGGAGGGCAGTCGTGACCGACTGGATGGTGGGGAGAGGGACGGTGAGGGACGGTGCCCCACCTTGCCCGGGTGGAGAGGAGGGTGTGAAGATGGTTGAAGAGAGTTGGTTCTTGGGTGCATCTGTGGCTGCTGGGGAGGTGCAAGTGGAACGGACGCTCTATGATGGGGTATCTGGTGCTGCGGTTGGTAGGGGACCTGAGGGTAGGAATGCTATGGGGGGCGAGGTGACCCAGGGTAAGGGCCCCAGGCGTTTGGAGGCGGCTGGACTGAAACGCGATGGGCTTGTGGCTGAGGGAACCCAGGTGGATTAGAGTTTGGAGGAGGCTGCTGGAGAGGTGGTCTGGGAGAGAGGCCGCGGTACGGAGGCTGGTGAAAAGCTGCCGCCTGGTTGTCCAACGTCCTTGCCATTTGTGTGTACATGTAATACAAAAAATGGAGTAATCAGCGACAGATGGAGGTAACTGGACACGCGGCGCACATTGGCGGGGAGGTTCGGATCGAGGCGATGTGGACGAGGAGCGGGGAGCGGCGCGCCTGGATGTGGTGGTGAAAGATGGTAGGATAGCGGGCGAGGGGGCAGAGGTGGTCCTGATGACCCCCGTACCCAGGTGGACGTGGAGGAACAGGCGGTACAGTCATGTCCCTGGATCAAACGTGTCTGCGTGTCCCGGCCGTCTAAGCCCGTGGTCCGTTCGGCCTCGAGGTCGTAGAAGAAGTGATCTTCACGGTGCTCATTGCCGCTGCCATCCGGGACATTGACCAGATGTCCCACGCCCCGCAGCTGTCATGTCACCCCTCGGGGTTGTGGCCGACCTCACCGCCCAGTCCACCAAATGAGCTCACATCCCGGTCACCGATCTGTATGATTATCGATGGCACGCGTTGTTTCCAAAGAAGGAATCGGGTTGCGCCAGAGTGAACTACGGTGTTGTGATCGACTCGCCATCCTCTGACATCAGCATGACACCAACTCGTTCGGTACAGACAACAAATGCTACGACAAGGACGTCAACAAGCTCGAGATACACGGGACAATGAAACCAAAGCAGAGCGCAGGTGCGAGTAAGCAAGGAACCCAACGGAGGGAGGGAACGGGTGACGCGAAGCAGCACTGGCGCTGGCGAGAGAGAAGTTACATTACTAAGGACAACACGAAACTAGAAACAAGTAATTCGTACAACGCACCTAGCGAGACGATGGGTTCACTAAATGCCATGACGTAGGACGTCACAGAGAGTGACGCTGACTCGAGGACCACAGGTGACCACCCGAGTGCGGCGAGAACCGGGTAATGACCCGCTGAGACGCAGGCGATAAGGGTGCCTCGAGGACCAGTAGTGGACTCTCGAGTGCGAAGAGAGGCGGGTAAGGACCCGACTGTGCACCCAATTAGTATCGTATAAACAATTTTTAAACCAAATCAAATGCGCAGCGGTAGTACGAATGTTGACGTGACGACCAAGATGACTCACACGAGAGTATAGCCCCAGAAAAGCAACGGTATCATATAAATACGCACATCAACCCAATAATCAGGACATGTACAGAAAATGGTTACATGAGGGTAATACAACATCCAGCGTTACGGACTGCTGTCCATGGTCAGGAACGAGGTCGCGGGCGGTGGCCTCAGTGTGACTTCTTGGTATATTAATTCTGTCGAGCGTGGTGAATCGCAGATCATATGCAGTAGCGCGGCACCGACCTTTCAATCGTTCCCTTGACAGCGGCTCTCCGTTGTCGAAATCGAAAAACGAGGGATCGATGGGATCCGCGACGGGCTCGTCGTCCACATCGTGGTAAGGCTAGACGAATGAGTTGCGGTCGTTTCGGTGGATACGAATACGCACCTCAAAGTACGGGTGTTGAAGCGCCTCGACGACCGTTATACGTCGTTTGGGGCTAAACGTGAGGCATTTTTCCAAAAAGTCGATTGCCTGAAGAGTCGTTAGAGACGAGATGCGTTGTCATCCAAGGACGTACGAGTTCGTTGGCCCCATGGAACATGGTCTTGAAATCCTTCCCTTTCCTGAATGGCAGGGCGCGAATATACTCGCGAGATCTGGGTGAAGAAATGGCATAAAAGTCGTCGATGGACGGGGTACCGAGGATGTCCAGGATGAGGGAAAGTTGGTCGTGATCTTGAAATGAAAATTAAAGAGATTTCCAGAACGTGGGGTAGACACTCACAGTCGCGTCCGGGGAACATGGGTTTCCCACTGAGCATCTCTGCCAACACACAGCCGACGCTCCACATGTCTATCGCGCGCGTGTATTCTTTAAACGTCAGCATGACCTCCGGGGCGCGATACCATCTTGACGACGCGTCAGATTCAAGACTGGGGAAAATAGGGTGCACACACCGAGTTGCGACGTATTCGGTCATGAACGTGCTGCTGTCGTTGGCGACGTTTGGCGGCGGTCGTGCTGATCGCGCAAGGCCAAAGTCGCAGAGCTGGCAGGGATGAAAAATGACGCCGACGACGGGTAATTGGACTCACTTTGAGATCACAGTTGGCGTTGAGCAGCAGGTTTGACGGTTTCAGATCGCGGTGGAGGACATCGGCCGAGTGGAGCGCCTTTAATGCTCGGAGGGTCTTTAAAAGTTAGACCATTGTTTCGAAGAGAGATGTGGCAATTACCTGGTAGATAAAGTACTGGCAGTGGTCGTCGCTCAGTCCCTGCGTTCTGATGACGCGGTGCAGGTCGGTCTCCATGAGCTCCTGCACGAGATAGACGTCTCTGAACTGCTCGAAGCTGGGCGGCTGGAGGATGTCGAGGATGGAGATGATGTTTTCGTGGCGAAAGTGGCGGAGCAGCTTGATCTCGCGGAGTGTGCGCAGACAGAACATGGAGTGGTCGAACGGGGTAATGCGCTTTATGGCGACCTTGCGCTGTGATTGCTGGTGCACGGCGGAGCTGCGGGTGGTCAAGATCGGTATCTTTGTGACGGGGAGGACTGACCAGACGATCCCATACGCGCCTTCGCCGATAACGTCGAGCACGCGGTACGCGCTGTCGACAACAAAGTGTTCGAGGCGTTGGTCCATCTTGGTGAGAGTGTCGGACTTCGGAACTCTGTCGCTCACCATGGTGAGCGAGGCGGCCCACGTGTTCTACGGCCAGCCAGCGACGACACTGCCCCCCCAACGCTGGTCCTCCGACACCATGCCCCAGCACATCCTGACAGCGCTGGGCATGCTCCAGGCCCAGTTCACCGCGTTCCAGGACACCCTGGGTGCGGTCTCGTCCGACGTCAAGGACGCCCTTTCCCAGCTCCACGCTCTCCGCACCGCGCAGAACAAGACGGACAGGTCTGTCGCAGAGCTCGAGGGCGTGTTTTGCGTCGGCACGAGGGGCCGCGCACGACGGGGAAGAGGGCGCGGCAGAGGCGGAGCGCACACCCCGCTCCACGCCGACGGCACTGACCCCGAGAGGACGAGCGTGGCTGCGATCGAAGCGCTCCTCGCGCGTGACGGTCGTGCATCTCGTTCTCGTGAGTGGCACTCGTCTTGCTTCGAATCGACGCCCGATCGACCCACAGATCTACCAGTGATCCATCGCGATGCACCGCAATCCGACTCATCGTCGTCTCTCTCTTCAATCGCGATTCCTTCGTCGGAATCGGAAACGCCGCCGCCTGCAGCAAAAGGTTCGTTCGTCTGTATGCGCTCCCTTTCCGCTCCTCCCGACTGCTGTACAGAATACGCCGATGCGTCGATCCATGCATGTCCGCTCTCACCCCCGTCCTCACCCCCATCTTCTCTCCCGCATTCTTATGGACTGACACCTGTCGACTGGCGTGTCGATCCAGGCAAGTATATGCGTACCGCCGTCGCCTCGGTTCACATGAACTCACGTTGGTGCTTTTTCAGCGAGGCTTGGGTGGTCTGCTAGGCATTCCGGTCAGTCTTTCCTCTCTTGTCGAATATTTGTGGATATTTGGATGCAACCAGGTTTTACGTCTTCGGGCACCTGGTTCATTTGCACGTTTTCATTCGTTTCTCCTAGACATCCTTGGTTTGTACTGGATCGATCGCTGACCTGAATAACCCAGTACGACCGACCGCATTTACTACAGAGTATTTGGCCCACTTTTTACGCGACACCCGCCTCCCTACCGCACCACACAGTCCAACACCGCGAGGTGATAGCGGTCACACCCGCGCGACCTCTGGTCTTCCCTTGTCTTACCCGAAAGAACCTGTCTCCGACAACTCGGGGACCCAACGACCTCAGCCGAGTTTCCTACCCACAGCTCCCAGTTCTCCAGACACTTCAGCCACTCCTGCGACGGAATCCACGTCGTCTCCATCAAGGGTGTTTGTCCAAGGTCCACTACTCCGAACACCCTCCCTGACAACCGAAGGCGTAGATTCCTGGATGACATTACCTCAGCCTGGTGATTCGCAAACGCCGTTCACTTCTCCATTGGACCCTCTGGGTAGTACTGGTGACTCGATGTCTGGTGCTTTAGGGTCCGAGATCCACTTAGGTTACCCCGGGCGACCCGCTGCTCAGGTGACCTCCGACACAGAGGGCGACGAGATTTCGGTTGCAGGTGGGCTGAAGACGGTTCCTGGATCCACATCAGCCCATCGTCCACGATCACCCCCAGTGGGCGACGATGGAGGATTCGGGATTCCACACGGTCTTTGCACCCCGCCTTCGGAGAGTGTTAGCGACGACCGTGAGCCCAGCCGCGAACAGGGCTCCATCGCTGATCTCGGACTGATTTCACGTGCTTTCCTTGCTCGGAACTTGCCCCACATACCCACACCTCGGTCTTTGACACCGGAGCCGTCGGCGGGAGAAGTTCAGGGGACGTTTTCAGGTACAGATCGGGAATCGGTTCGACAAGGTCTGCAAGTGATTTCTGAGCCGGTGTCATCCCTGACGCCTCCCTCGCCGACCCCGAGCTCGCTTGGTAATGATGTGAGCGGGAAGGCAGTAGCTCACAATGCCATGGAAGAGCACACGGATTCACTGGATGACGAGGGGGCGGCGGGCAATGCTGCTGAAGGGAGTGCGGGTGCTCCGATGTACGACTCAAGGTCGAGTCCTCGGACCGACCGGGAAGCAACGAGTTCGGGGGTGCCTGTGATAATGCTCACGAGCGGGCCACAGTCGATAGCCGTGTCCGATGGAGATGCATCTCAAGTACCTCGGGAGGTCGGGGATGCCGATCTATCCAGATCGCCAGGGCAGCCCAACTTCGATCCATCATACTCCCCCACGAACGCGTACGAGAGCTATTTTCGTTTTTCGTCCCCAATGCGCCATCTTTTTGACTCGCCCCGGCCGTCCGCGACGCCCTCACGGTACGCCACCCCCTCCGAATCTTCTTATTCCGAGTCACGTCCGACGACGCGGGATGGTGACGAAGACGAGGTGCTGCGTGTGCTCGTGCAGGGCGCGTCGGGCGTGTCGACGCCCTCTGAGTCGTTCCCTCTCCCGACGATGTTTTCACGCCAATCTTCTCTGACCTCGTCCGTTGATCCTCTCTCGACTCATCCATCTTTTACGTGTACGCCAGCGTCCGAGTCGTTTGGCGTCGACCCGTCGGTGCTGCACCACGATCCCTCGCTGCTCGCGCCGCACGGTCACCAAGGACAATCACAGACTTCACCGCGCGGCTCGAACGGGACGTTGTCCCCGCTGACGTCGCTGGAGGATGTGGACGATGACCCCGCGCGCCAGGGCCAGAACCACCGTTCCGAGCTGGACCGCGCCGTGGTACGTGCTGCGTCGGAAGCGACGGTGGCGGTGGACGGACGCGCCAGGTCGTCGCCACAGGAACGGGAACGGGAACGGGTGGGCGGGCCGAGCGCGTCGTTGGACCAGCTGGCGTTGCTTGCGCGACGGGAGCCGCTGAAGATTTATTTGAGGCTACCGGGGGCGATGCGGGGGGTGAAGAGGAAGCGGGATGGCGCTGGTATCGAGGTGTCCGCGGATGAGGTTACTGTTTCTACCCAGGCGCGTTGACTTGACTCTGTGGTGATCGAGTGTTGACACGGTTGACATTTGCAGGTCGTGTCTGCACAGGGTACGCCGATGCCGACAGCACCAGAAAGTTCTACGAACGACTCTTTCGGGGTCGATGCGCCTGTGCCTCGCAAGAGAACGAGAAGGCACAGGAGAGGGGGCAAGAAGGAGGTCCCGGCCTCTGAGGTCTCGACAAGCGCGCCACCTCCTCGTATCGAGGCGTTGATGTCCACACTGAGTACGCCAACGCCGACAGTGTCATTGTTCATACCGGAATGTTCCACAAGCACCGGCCCCGTGGACAGCGCGCGAGAGAATGAAGACATGGCGTCCGATGTGCCTGCGTCCCGCAAGCGATCGAGGGCTCGTACCCGTCGAAATCAACGCAGAAAAGCGACGCCAAAGTCCCCCGTGACGTACCACGTTCGGAACGGCCATTTAGTGACCCTCGCGTCCGAACCGGAACGATCCCAAGCGCCTTCGATACCATCGGCCTCACAGCCCGAGGAGGACCACCAAGACGCGCAGATGCCTCCTCGGATACGACATCGGGAGGGACAAGAGGCGAAGACGCCGTTGTTATCACCCGCGAATCCGAACCATCCAAGCCCACGCAGCGCGCGCCTCAAGCCGCCCCCCAGTAGTACGAAAGAGGACGCATGGACCGCGATAGTCAAACGCGGTGGAACGTGGCCAGAGCTCCCTAGCTTGTTCAGTCATTGGGACGTCCAGGTATGTGTTCTGGATGCCTCGTTTCGACTCGTCTGAGCCCCTCGGTTTTTTCGTCTAGTTTATCCAGTGTGACAAGTGCGTGCGCAGTGGCCACGCTGACCTTACGGTGCGACTGACCGACGATATAGCTGTGACCAGTGGTACCACTATGGGTGCGTCGCGATCGAGTCCGAGGATCCGAGACTCGAATCGGGGGCCCTGTTCATATGCCCGACATGCCAGTGAGTGTTCGTCCCATCGCCCCCTTTCGAGCGCGATCGCTGAACAGACGCGCCGTCCGTCAGTATCCAAAGTGAGTCGCAGCACGTCCAAGGTGGTACTCGCGCTGAATCTTTGTTTCAGGTGCGAGACGCAAGACCCTTCGGAATCAGGACGACACGTGTGCACGTCCCGATTGCCCCGAGCCTCAGGTGACCCCAGAGGCGGAACTCTTTTTCGTCGAGAAGCTCGTCGGTCGGAAGAAGAGCGAGGGCTACGTGTACATGTGGTTGGCCAAGTGGGAGGGGTAAGCGCGACTGATCCCTCAGACTCGCACGCACGCACTGACGAATCGACGTCAGGTACCCGATGAGCCAGGCGACGTGGATTCCGAAGGAAAACGTGGTTGGGGACGGTACGAGGCTGTTCAACGCTTTTTTGGAGGATGCGGTCGAGGAAGGGGCGGACCTGGGTCAGGACATGGTGCTCCTCCGGGAGGCGCTCGCATCGGGCTGGGAAGAGTAAGATTGACGCTATGAATGCTTTTCGCTGTGTTTGCTCCGTTTCTCTTTTCTTTTTCTTCTCGTTTCTTTTTGTCGTCACACACTGCGGATTTTTCGTTGCACATTCCACGTTCCATTCATGATGGAATGATTTCAAACTCTTTTCTCTCGCTTTCAATTCACTTCTTTGATGCTCTCCTGCAGTCTCGTTTCGTCGATATGCTCATTGCTCTCGGTGATTTTGTTTTTTTTTGCTCTCATTTCGCATGCAAAGGCTGTATATTATAATGACAATGACTCGCTGTATTTGACGCACGGCTTAACGCCAAGGTTTATATATATCGTTTGACGGTTTTCTTTTCGGATGTCTTCTGACTCGGAATCTAGCCAAAGGAGGTAGTCTTTACTCATTGAAACCCTCGACACACGAACATTGCGAGTACCCGTCTGAATGGCCTTGCAATGTTTCGGGGCTCAGGGCACTCGATCACTCGTGCACAGTGAACGACTGTCTGCATCCAGACTTTCGGGCCTGAGTAGGGGACGCTGCACTGCACGACGCGCATTCAGACTCGCCGGACTTCAACCCGATTGTTTTTTTTTTTTACGCTCTAAGCAGGGAATCGATACGAGTACTGTAGTACTGCCTCTGAAATTCCGAATTGTCACCAAGTGCTGGCAGCGCCGTAAAAGACGGACAAACTTGAAAGGCACCACCGCGGTCTTGTAATGCTGAAAACCGATCGAGGCGTTTCGATGCACGGCGGCGTGTATGTACCCCTGAATCATGCCGAGACAAGACGTGGTTACTGGCGGGGACCGAGGGAGTCGCTTCTTGCTCGTTCGCAGAGAGCAAACGACTTGGCGACGGCCGGCTTCTGAAAGATCGAACGGGGATGAACTTCTTGAAACAAGCCTGAAACGCCGGCATCCGTGGGATCATTGATGGTACCTTCGATACCGCTCGACCACTCTACCGCAGGCCTAGGGGCAGTGATTGGGGGACATGTAGTTCTTGCAAACGGAAATTAAGGATCGTTTCCTGCGCTGAAACCGGGGCGAAGCGGCTGTACCCTTGTTGAAACTTGTGAGTTGTCGGTGGTTTAACATCACGCTGGCGAGGTTGGACAAGGTAATTTGAGTTTGAGATCGCACCCATAGGCCCATCTACGGTTGGAGTGCGAATGGGGAGTGCGAATATTAACGGAGGCAGTTCAACTTCAAGTTGTATTTCGACGTTGTGGTACCTATCGGAGTTTAAATCACGCTGAACGGTGGACTTACTAGTGCCTTTTTAGTGTCGGGCGATAAAGCCTTGATCCTGTTTTTTCTTCTCGCGCTGCGCACGAATCAATCGTTATCGGCCTGGACCACTAAACTATGGTTGGAGTGCTCCTATGTAGCGCTCCCAAATATAAAGGAACCCGTGCTGTAAGTGCATCGCTTAGAAGGCTCAGATCAGCCAATGAGAGGGCTCGCTGAGCGGCGTACTAGTGCGAAAGAGTGTTGGACTACCTTTCGCAACTGTTCATTTCAGCTGCTGCGCACCTCGGCTGAGTTTGCCGTCCGGACGGGTAGAGCTGATGATCGGTCACAATGCATGATGCATACCCTGCCAGTGAGTTCACTGACTCATATTGGAGTCAATGCCACACAGAGACACCTGTGTCACGGTATCAAGTGTTCCGTAGTACGTACTATTGCCGAGGGGCCCGACGGTAATGCAAATCGATTCACGTTCGTGCTTTGCAGTACTCAGCCGCGACAACTTTTTAGGGCAACATGGCCGTAACTCGGCCTCAATGCGACCATACACGGGAATAGGTGGTATCGATTATTGCGTGAACATCACCGCCATGTTCATTGATAACTTATAAGTACTAGTAGTGGCTTTTCGGCGGGCTGGCCTGTTCACCAGCGGCTCTGAAGACACCCAGAACCAGGTTACACGATGTCGTCCGGGGAGAAGAAGTCCGAGTCCTTCACGGAAAATGTTGTCGTAGTACAAGGAGAACCAGACGACTTTGTCCTACTGAAAGAAGAAAACAGGAAAGCAGCAGAACGCCATGTCGTGCGCAAGCTCGACATGAGGCTGATGCCTACCGTCGCCATCATTTATTTGATGAATTATATCGACGTAAGTTTGGTCTATTGTCGCGATTCCGTGGTGTTATTCACGGGCCGGATGTTCCTTGGGTGTCTAGCGTGTGGCTATCACTTCCGCTAGACTTCAGGGCTTAGAGACGGATCTTGGCCTCACTGGTTGGTTCCCCCTCCCCGCCTAGCACAAGTTCATGCTTGACTTTGGTATAGACGTCGAATATGAAACTGTCCTTGCCGTTCTATATGCATCTTACGCACCAGCACAAATCCCTTCTAACATGGTACGTTTCAATAGATTATTCTCTGTTGTATCATGCTTAAAGTCGTCCTAGATTCTGGGCTATATATCAAGGTCTGT
This sequence comes from Boletus subparvulus, assembly GCA_038092515.1. Taxonomy (NCBI): domain Eukaryota; kingdom Fungi; phylum Basidiomycota; class Agaricomycetes; order Boletales; family Boletaceae; genus Boletus; species Boletus subparvulus. The sequence goes on along the minus strand of JBBPQL010000251.1, from coordinate 26,506 downwards.
ACATCGTGCATAATATCGAGGATTACATAGACCGACAGCGCCCGCATGGTATAAAGACCTTCTTTCTACATTGGGGCCTGCACCATGGCCTGGGGTGTAACGAGCGCACTGACTGGAGTCAGCCTCATGTTTCCTCAGACCGTGACTTCTTACTCAGATCTCTTTGCAGGTCACGACAAACTTTGCTGGAATCGTGGCTTGTCGCATATTCATCGGGCTTCCTGAAGTATAAACATTTTAAAGAAATTTACCGTCAAAATTTGGCTCAATTATCTGTTGTAGGCCGCGTTTTATCCGGGGTCGATGTACCTGTTGTCGAGGTGGTACACCAGGAAGGTAGGTTCACTATCCCTTTATTTATTCTCTTTCTTTCACTCGCATGCCTGCGTTCATAGGAACTAGCACTGCGTTCAGCCATCCTCTTCGTTGGCCTGATGATATCCAACGCATTTGGAAGTGTAAGTCTAGGTTCCGTGCAGGATACTTCCCAAATCATATCTTTTATCAGTTTATAGCGGCTGGAATTCTGGGAACCATGCAAGGAGTACTGGGGATTGCCGCGTGGAGATGGTAAGCAGTTGGACTCCTCCCCATGATGCCACAGCTCATCCATGAATCTCCAAGGTTGTTTTATATCGAGGTGCTCTCTGATTTTCCGAGGTTTTTGCGGGGCACGGCTGACGGGGTCTGAGTAGGGTGCCATTACGATGTTCGTTGGACTGCTCGCTATGTACGTACTTCATCTTCCGAAGTTAGGGAAAATATTTTGGAATCTAATCGTCTTCCCTGTGACCATTCCAGGTGGCTTCTCCCGGATCTCGTGAGTGTCGAAAAGCGCTACGGCATTTGTTCATTGACTGATTTTTTTCCGTTGTCAGCCCCACAACACGCGATGGATGTCTCCTGCTGAACGCCGCTTGGTGCAGGTGAGACTGGCAGAAGATGCGGGGGAAGCCGATCAAAATTCTTCAGAAGCGACGTGTGTATCCGATCTAGAACTGACATGATCTTTGCTCATGATCATTGTTTGGTCTCTATGTACGACGATCGATTATTTCCTACAGAATTTTTGATGGCTTTAAGCTCGCTATTCGCGATGTCAAGGTTTGGATTTTCATGCTCATGTGCTGTTCTGAAATCTTGGGGCTGAGTTTCGTCAATTTCTTCCCTACGTGAGTCTCCAACGAGCGCAATGTACTGCTATGATGCTCACGAGATTCACTTCCCAGCCTAACTGCAACTCTTGGTTACAACACGACTGATACCCTCTTGTTGGCTGCGTGAGTACGCTAATGTTCGTTCGGCCCCTCCTCACATTCATCCCGGTACAGACCTCCGTGGGTGTTTGCTTCGATATGCTGTATAATTAATGCATGGAATTGTGGCGAGTAACACCCGCAGCCGAATACGAGTCCACTGCTCATCTCGAGTCGCATAGATCGAACCGGGGAGCGTTATTTCCACATGGTTGCCTGGTGGTGGGTCGCAATCCTCGGCTACATTATCGCTTTGGCGACCATGTCGACTGGCGGAAGATACCTTTCACTTTTCCTGATGACCTCCTCTTTCTGTGGTACGTGAAATGGGTACCATGTATCCGTCGAGATTCTGAATGTCTCAAATAGGCGCTGCGCTGATCTTGAACTGGGTCTCGATTGCGATTCCACGTCCACCTGCGAAGAGATCAGTGGCGATGGGTCTTGTCAATGGAGTTGGAAATCTCGGGAGCGTGTGCGTCTCTCATTTCGTGTCACAGAGAGTGGTATGTCACTCGAAGGTACTGACTGGACTCTGTCAGGATGGGGTCGTACATATGGAAAGCCAACTGGGGTCCGGAGTACCATCAATCCATGATCATCGCAATCTGTGCTTTCGTGCTCTCGAGCGTCTTAGGTTTAGGTAAGTTAAGCGGTGCTTCCCCATCCCTAGTTTCTCCATCTCGATCCAACGTGCGCTCACGTGTATATGCCTAGTCATGCGACAAATGTTGATACGCGAGAACAAACGGATGGAACGGGAAGAACAGGAGCTCACGGAAGATCAGCGGGAACGGATAGAAGAAGCGGCCAGGTTGGAAGGCATCTCGTTCGAGGAAGCTGTCCGCCTTCGCAGAGGATTCCGCTACCTTTATTAACGTTTGTGTGTACGATACTTTAGACGGTCTTTTGTTGTGGAGGTTCATTTCAATGTGTCATCTTTGTGCAACCGAGTGCGCTCGCCTCGAGTAGTGACGTCATAGCAGGTGGTATAGGAGAGGTGTCGCTGCTACAAACACCGCCGTATACTTGCCAGTTGGTGATCATCGATCATCATCTAACGTACCAATATCATGAACAAGACACCCGCTCCGATACCAAAAGGACGCGTAGCGGTAAGTATGCATTATTATTTAACCATTTCGGAGGATTCACGCTTGAGGTCACGCTCGTCCATCCAAAGACCCTCTTTGGCGGCGTGGCCCTCGTCGCCGCAGGGTTCTCCGCAGTGTGGTACGGATTACTGCGCCAGCAAGCCCGAAGAGACGAGCGCGGCATCTACACGCCCTGTTCGTATCACGTACCCCCACCTCGGTCCTCGGAGTCCAATCCTGACTCTTCACCCTCCCTTGCTTCCGTTAGGGGAATATCGCATTCTGCAAGCGCAAGAAGCGGCAAGAAACCCCGCTACACCTACGATGTCGCGCCCAACTGCTTCTCATCCAGATCGATCAGCGCCAGGCATACTCGCGACGCATCCCCAGTCCGAATCCAACGTGGGACCAGAGTCATCGCAAGCTCGGGCGGACAGAGCAGTCCCGGACGCGCCCCAGACTAAATCTGGAGCATCCGAGTCGGCGGATTCAAATTCAGGTCCCAGACCAGGACCCGAGCCAACTCCATAGCGTACGCGGGACGACGGTCGGGTGTACACTAAAGCTACGTAGTATGATTGTGACGAGCACGCGCACAAGGGTTGTTGAATCGTGTACCACGTTTGCGTTCTCGTAGTATGGTGTCTCCTGGCCAAGCAGCCCTCAAGGAACGTCACGCCGAGCACATAGACCTTAGAAAGACCCAATCAGTACTATTGCATGAATTCGATCGCTCACGCCGGTAGTAGCAGAATCCGAGTTTGCCCCCCGTGGTTGAGGCAGGGATTAACTTCCAGTACTGCTTCTCATCACCAGCCCAGCGCCGTATGAAACAGCCTCTGTATAGAAGTGAACGTTCTTCGTTCCATTGAGTTTTGCTAGTTATTCGTGTTTGACATTGTCGGCGGTTACGAGACTTGGACCAAGTTAAGACCGACAAGATCTTCATTGCGGTGTTTGTTACGGGCCATATTTTGGATGTGTGAACGTGGACCCATCTTGAAAACAGTGCCTCGCATGAGTGCGGCACAACTTGATCATCATTTGGGACAGTGGCGGAGTCTCGGTTACGTAATATCGGAACTGCTGTCAGAGCATGTTGTTGCCCCTGTGGTGGCAGGGAGCCCACAACAAACCAATACAATTAGCTAATATACAAGCCGAATATAAAAGTGTAGTCCCCTATAGTAGAGAATGTACAGTTTACCAATCAATTCAGTAGGAATCGTATATAGGACTGGCGGTAGTCTAGGGGGTAAAATCTAACTTCTTTATTCCGTCCCTCATCCTTCGTCCGAGCTCGCTCGAGTTTCACATCTAATCTCACTCGCCAACTATTCTATTATCTAACCATCTCAACAAAGTATGTCCCACATGTCAGCCAAGTCTGCCAGTGCTTCCAACGAGATGGAGGCTTACAAAACCGTGATTCAAAATGAATCGGCTAGGGCATTCTTCGGCCAAGACCTTCCAGCCACACTTGCAGGCATTGATCCTGAATTTCTGACTGCCACCATCCCTAGTCACGATGAAGCTGCAAACCATGGTAGTACCCGACATTTATTGTCATATCTGGATATAGCCTCGGGGACCGATGCACTGGCAGGTATGTCACTCATCCAAATAATTTTATAGGGGTCATCACTTCCCATCTACATAGGTCATGCCATGCACGATTTTTCCAGGGACCTGTTGCGTATGCTCGGCTTCGAAGAACGCGACTCTATACTGAGGTCACGTTACAACATTCCTCTTCACATTCGTGGGGAACCCATGCAAAGGGCTCAAGCCGGCACGTGTCTTGTCCATTATCGCACACCACTCCTTCTTCTTGTCGGTCATGAGTACACTAATGAACTCAGTGCCAGAGATCGAGAGCCCCAGGTGATAGAAGCAGCTGTTGCAGCCTTTCAATTGAACAACCATAGCAGAAGTCAGCTCGGCATGGAGATGAAGGACAGCATGTTAATTCCATGCATCGTGACAGTTGGCACCCGACCAATCTTTTACATTGTCCCTGTGACGAAACAGCTCAGTGCAGCTGTGGAGAGGGGCCAATGCCCTGAACACATGACCGAAGTCAAGAAATGCGAAGTGGTCGGAGAAAGAGGGCAGTTGAACGAAGGGATGGAGATGCCTGACTTCAGGCTGGAGGCTTTGAAGCATTATATACTGTTCCGTTCTCTTGCTAAAAGTCTTTGGTCGGAATTCCTCGCTGATTGATACTGGTCCAATTGTATTTTGGGCTTATGTATATAGGCTGCATAAGCTGTACCCTGAAATCCCGATTCCATGAGGCATTAGTTCTTTCAATCCATTTGGCCCAGCCGTTTCTGAATGTAGCCTGCGCCGGACAACCACCACTGGCAGGAAACTGGAGAGAATGACTATTTTGAGTCATTACATGCGCTACATACCACAACATCCACGACGCGGTACAAACTCCTACTACTAGTAGTACCTTCAAAATGGCACATCCTTGGCTCAGCGATGTGAGTGCACGAATTACGTGGAACGCCGACTCCGGCCCGCGAGGCATGTGAAGAATTGAATAATGTAAGAGGCCTGCCAGTGAGGAGCTTGAAACAACTGATCGGTGGTGTTATAGGATGTAGTCCTAAACCAGACATATAGATCGTGCCTTCAAAACTTCCCGTCTTCAGAGGGGTTACGGTGTCAGTGTCCATAAAAAGACGCACCGAAAGACTCACGTAAAAGCGCTGAGGGCCAGCTTGTTCCGTAATCATCTATGGAAGGTGCGATGGTAACGCAAATTGATTCACTCACGTTTTACTCACTGGCCCAAACCAGAACAACTCGTGTGAGGTCCGGGTAAACATTAAAATCGGCCTCACCTCAATAAGATGATACACGAACGTCTATTATCATAATGCTGGCATGTTCTCGATAAGTATTTTTTAGGTGGGCTAGCCTCAGGCTATAAGTAGCAGGTCTGACTTCCAGTGGCTCTTCAAACACCCACTGGCACAATGTCATTCTGGGAGAAGAAATCCGAGTCCTTCACCGAAGAACCAGACGACTTTTTCCTACTGAAAGAGGAGAACAGAAAAGCAGCAGAGCGCCATGTCGTGCGCAAGCTCGACATGAGGCTGATGCCTACCGTCGTCACCCTTTATTTGATGAATTATATCGACGTAAGTCGGCCCATTGTCACGGTTTTACGGCGGTGTTCACGGATCGGATGTTCCTTGGGGTCTAGCGCGTGGCTATCACTTCCGCCAGACTTCAGGGTTTAGAGGCGGATCTTGGCCTGACTGGTAATCCGATTCCCCACTTAGCAGGAGCTCACGATTGACTCTGGTATAGACATCGAATATGAAACTGTGGTTGCCGTTCTATATGCATCTTATTCCACTGCGCAAATCCCCTCCAACATGGTACGTCTCGATAGGTCAATCTCTACCGTACCTTTGTGCTCAAAGTCGACCTAGATTCTGGGCTATATATCAAGGTCTGTATGTCGTGCATAATATCGGGCGTCACATGGACTGACCGCGCTCCACAATATAAAGACCGTCTTTCTACATTGGAGCCTGCGTCATGGCCTGGGGTTTAACGAGCGCATTGACTGGAGTCGGTCTCGTCTTTCCTGAGACCGTCACGGTGGCTTCTTACTCAGATCTCTTTGCAGGTCACGACAAACTTTGCTGGAATCGTGGCTTGTCGCATATTCATCGGGCTTCCTGAAGTATGAACATTTTAAAGAAATTTACGGTCACAATTTGGCTCAATTATCTATTGTAGGCCGCGTTTTATCCGGGATCGATGTACCTGTTGTCGAGATGGTACACCAGGAAGGTAGGCTCGCTATCCCTCTATTTATTCACTTTCCTTCATTCCCATGCCTGCGTGCTAGGAACTGGCACTACGTTCAGCCATACTTTTTTTTGGCCTATTAATATCCAACGCATTTGGAAGCGTGAGTTTGATTTCTGTGTAGGAGGCTTCCCATGTTATACCTGTTACTAGTTCATAGCGGCTGGAATTCTGGGAAACATGCAAGGAAGACTCGGTATCGCTGCATGGAGATGGTAAGCAGTTGTACTCCTCCCCATGATGTCATCACTCATCCATCTCCAAGGTTGTTTTATATTGAGGTACTCTTTGCTTCTTTGGGCATTTTTTGGACACTGCTGACATGATGCGTTGTGTTTATACATAGGGCGCCATCACGATATTCGTCGGACTGTTCGCTATGTATGTGCTTCATCTTCCAAAGTCAGGGGAAAGTATTTCGGAATCTAACCGTCTTCCCTGTGACTATCCCAGGCGGCTTCTCCCGGATCTCGTGAGTGTCGAAAAGCGCAACAGCAGTTATTTATTGACAGATTTCTCTACGTCGTCAGCCCCACAACACGCGATGGATGTCCGCTGCTGAACGCCGCTTAGTACAAGCGAGATTGGCAGAAGATGTAGGGGAAGCAGATCAAGATTCTTCAGACGCGACGTGCGTGTCCGATTCTAGAAGCTGACGTCCTCTTTGCTCATCACTTTAATCTTTTGCTGCGTCCCGGATGCAAAAATGTACGACGATCGACTATTTCGTACAGCATTTTTGATGGCTTCAACCTTGCTATCCGCGATGTCAAGGTTTGGATTTTCATGCTCTTAGGCTGTTGTCAAAGCTTGGGGTTGAGTTTTGCCAATTTCTTCCCTACGTGAGTCTCCAATGAGAACAATGGCTATGATGCTCATGAAATTCGCATCCTAGCTTAACTGCGACTCTTGGTTACAACACGACTGATACCCTTTTGATGGTTGCGTGAGTACGACAACGAAATGAACGTTCTTCCTCTCATCGATTCCGGTGCAGACCTCCGTGGGTGTTTGCTTCGATATGCTGTGTAATCAATGCATGGAATTGCGGCAAGTAACACCCAAAGCCGGTTGTGAGTTGAGTACTCATCTCCAGGCGAATAGATCGAACCGGGGAGCGTTATTTCCACATGTCTGCCTGGTGGTGGGTCGCCATCCTCGGCTACATTATTTCCTTGGCGACCATGACCACTGGCGCCAGATACTTTTCGCTTTTCCTAATGACCTCCTCTTTCTGTGGTACGTGAAATGGGTAGCATGCGTCCGTCGAGGTTCTGAAACGTCTCAAATAGGCACTGCGCTGATCTTGAATTGGGTCTCGAATGCGATTCCACGTCCGCCTGCGAAGAGATCAGTGGCGATGGGTCTGGTTAACGGAGTGGGAAATCTCGGCGTCGTGTGCGTCTCTCATTTCGTGTTCCAGATGGTGGTGTCACTACAAGGTGCTGACTAGACTCCTTCAGGATGGGATCATACGTATGGAAAGCCACGTGGGGTCCGGAGTACCATCAGTCGATGATCATCGCGCTCTGCGCTTTCGTGCTCGCGATCGTCCTGGGTTTGGGTAAGTTAAGCGTGCTTCCACATCCCTAGTTTCTCTGTCTCGGTCGAACCTACGCTCACGTGCAGTGCCTAGTCATGCGACAAATGTTGATACGCGAGAACACACGGATGGAACAGGAAGAACAGAAGCTCGCGGAAGATCAGCGGGAGCGGGTCCAGGAAGCCGCCAGGTTGGAAGGTATCTCGTTCGAGGAAGCTGTCCGCCTTCGCAAGGGATTCCGCTACCTTTATTAACTTGGTAAGGGTGCGTGCACGACGTTTTTTGTTGAGAAAGTTCATGTAAATGTGTCATGTTGATGTAACTGAAAATGTGTCGAGCATGTTCAGCGGAGCGTTCCCATGCCGAGTAGTGATGCAAGCCCGTAGAGACTGCATATCAGCTTCGTGCAGCGGGATGTTCCCTATCTCACCACCTGGACGCAGAAACTGATTTCGTCGGCTTAGCATATATATCTGATATTGAAGAGTGCCGCAGCACGAACTTACGGGCGACGACTTGTCGGCCTCGTAGATACTTGTTCCTATTCGTGCCAGTGACGCGGTACCAAGTTGGTGAGGGAACCATTCCTCGCGGCCTGCGTGAAGAAGCTCCGAGAACACGAGGTGATGGAATGGCATGTGCACTGACCTATACCGATGAAGGGTGACGGGTATAGTTTGTTCGTTGACTTTTATCATTTCTCTGCTGTGTCGCTGACGACGACGACGACGACGACTGGGGAAATGGAATTGCATCTATCTAATCGTTGGACACGCTCATCGAAATCAATAGGGGTATCAAAATAAAGGCAGTGACATTTACAGCGAGTACGGAACGCGCCCAAGCTTGTTCGTTGAAATGTGTATGAGCATCGTAGCAATGAAAGGCCACCTCTTTGTGTCATTCTTGTGCGGCTAGTGCCTCCGAGTGGTAGGCCAAGCAGCCACCACCAAGTGACGTCATGCCCAGCACAGGCCCCTATATAAGCTCGAGGTCGGCCCTCAACAAACCTCAAAAGAACGAGCCGCAAACGTACCTAGAATTCATACGTCAGCGCAACCTCTACAACGATGCACCCATCTCACATCTTGCGTCAATCTTCCGGCGATTCGTTCTCCTCCCGATACTGGCATAACCAGCCAGGGAGGAACAAAGTGGTGAGTACGCCTTTCTCGGTCCGAGTGTCCGTGCACAAAACGAATAATTAATGGTTTCTTGCAACAGGTCATAGCGACTACGGCACTCATCGCCGCGACGACGCTCGCTTATTACTGGGGATATCAGGATGTGGACAAGAGACACAGTCCCGAACGTGAACGTGAACGTGAGTGGCAACCTTTGGTCCCTACCTCGGCTTAGACTGGACTCGTCATGCCATGGAAAATAGACTGAATATGATGATTTCAGGGGCAGCTGCCAGCGTGAACATGGGAGAGAAGCGGCGTTGAGAAGCAAGGGCGGTCAATCTTTTGCTGAGGCTGTCGCTGCTATCTATCGAGAGCGGACTTGGGCACGAAATTGATGTGGTTTAACAGAAGATAATGAAAAGAGACGTCTATAATGGCGAAAAATTATGCCGGTGAATTCGATACTTTTCCCCCTTTCATCTGTACAACAGCAATGCAACTTGTTGGAAAATCAACGCTCGATATCTTTTGAACGAATCGACTCGCCTCGCAGCATCTCATGCACTCGGTGCTCCTTTGACATGCCTTGCCTTGGATTGATCAATCAAATACCTGAGCGTCGACGTATTCTCGTCGCACCTGTTCCCCGATCCATGAGCGTGCAACCCCACGCTAACCGAGCAACACTCACAAATTCGATATCGTCTCCTGCACGTCCCCCAACGCCTTCTGCGCCGCCCTCAAAACCGGTGCCATCTCCACGTTCCTATCACGCAAGTGCCGTCCATGCGCCATCAACACCGCCTGGATCCACACCAAATCAAACTCGACGTGCGGCCCCCGCTCAAGATGCTCCGCGATGAACTGCAACAACGCCGGAACGTACACCACCGGCATCTGGCGCGCCACCAGCTTCACGTCGCTCCGCGGTACACTCTCATACACGCGCTGCACGATCGGCTTCTCGTTCAACCTAAACGCGAGCACGAGCGCTTTGAGGTATATGCGTTCCGCGAGCACCTCGAGGACGCTCTGCGGGGTAAGGTCGATCGTGAGATCAAACGGATCAAACGCGAGGCTCTCGTCCAGCGCATAGATAAGCAATCCCTCCGTACTCGCTGCCGCCCACGCCCTTCCCGTTGGTGAGAACCGAACACACTTTGTCCGCGCTTCCTGTCGATACTTGCGAACCGACATATCCCCCGCCCCTCGCGCGGCCCCGGGCAACGTCGTATCCATCCGATCCTCTAAATCACTCGCCTCCCCACGATCGTCGATCGAGTCTGCATTGATCCCTGTGCTGTTCACCTTGCGACTGTCCAAAAACTCTTCCGTCCCATCCAACGACAGGTTCTCCGAGATCTGAAACTTTTTCACGAGGACGGCTTCACGGATGTCGTAGAGCACGACGTACTTGCTGTTCCCGCCAGCGAGAATACACGTGCCGTCGGCGGTGTACGTCATGCTCGTGAACGCTTTCGTGGAGGCGCTATTCGCAGCGGAGACCCTATCGTCAGCTTTGCGTCCACCAGAAATGTCCTTGCGCCCGTCGATGAGATTGGTTTGTTTGCCCGAACGCACGTCAAAGAACGTGATCTGTCCATCAAGCGTCGATGCGGCGATCTCGGCACCGTCTGGACGGAATGCCATTGACAGGACGTCCGAGGACAGCGTGAGACTCTCGACGGCCCGAGACCGGCCAAACACGCTCCATATTCGCACCGTTTTATCCCAAGAGCCGCTCGCGAGCTGATTTGCACCCGATGGACAAAAAGCGAGCGACGATATCGGTGCTTCGTGGCCGGAGAGCACGTCCAGAAGCTTTCCCGTTTGCACAGACCACATGAATATCTCAAATGAATCTGTCGAACCTGCCGCGACGACTTCTCCAGAAGGGTCGACCGCGAGCGCAGAGAACTGGACAGGCGAGGGCGACGTAAAGGTACGAAAGTTGCGGTACCGAACGAGGTCATACGCCCGTACGGTACCATCCAGCGAAGCGGAGAAGAGCACCGAGCCTTGTTTGGCAAACGTCACGTCCATCACGGGGGCGGTATGTTCTGAAAAGGTCACGAAACAGAACCCGGAGTGAACCGACCACACTTTGAGTTTTCCATCATCGCCCCCAGTGGCGATCGTTTGCCCGTCGGGTGCATAGCCCAGCGTGTTCATGTCAAAATAGTGCCCTTGTTGTTTGAGAACATACGATTCCGATTGCCATTCCCAGACGAGGAGCTGCCCGAGTTTGCGTGCCCCAAACGCGAGCCATTCGCCCGACGATGAGATCGCCACCGAAGAAATCTTTTCCTGTGAAATGCTGAGCGTGTGTATATTCGTAAACTGGGGCATTTCCCAGAGCCCGAAGACGCCGGTGGAGAAGCCGACGACGAGGAGATTGGATGGAGGGTGGAACGTCGTGCAGACGACCTTGGTGTTTGGGAGGTTGAAATAGTGTCGCTCGTGAATGCCCCATCGGGTCATGGGAATGGTATCAGAGACACCAGGTGGTGTCGGTGGCACTGGTACGGGGTCGTCGTCGTCGTCGACCATCTCCGTGTCTTGATCCGTCTTGGCTTTCCAAGTGAATACTGCACCGTCGCGACTCACGGTGTATATCTTCAAAGACATGAAGGTTCGAACTAGGCAAAACAATCCATCACGCACGGCTTTTGATTTAGAAGCAAAATAGGCCCCAATGACCGCGTCGCGGTGGCCTGCAAACGTTTTTGGGCGGAAACCCTCCACCGGGTTCAGAGTGAACAACCTCGCTGTCATATCCCGGGAAGTCGTGATAAAACACCTTTGAGCGCACATTGAGTTCGCCAACACGATAAGGCGGAGACAAAAGACAAAATGACACGCACGTTGAATCTGGGGCCCAGCGAATGCTCAACACCTCGTCGTGATGCCCAGTGTACGTCCGGTGCAACGCGAACGGTGCAAACTCGCGCACCAGATGATTGGGGGTGCGCCAAACCTGTACGTGCGCGTCGTGCGTCACAGAAATGTATCTATCGGACACACCATCGCGTCAAATAGGACATGCGATCGAAAATCGCGGGTAGGGGAAGTCAGCGAAGATGGAACTTAGTGCCCGAAGTACACCCACTGACTTTCCATCCGGCGAAAACTGCACATCTTTCACCGGTTTCTTGAAATGGATGTGGTGAAGCACGACGCCACGTCGAAAGTGGACGAGTACCGCACGCCCGTCGTCATCGACGGACAGCAGCAGACACGCATCGGGTGAGAGCGCAATGACCGCGATGTTCTTCCTACTCTCAAACGGGAGCGTCCTGGACTTGTTGCTACGAATAGGCAGAAGAAAAATGTCACGAAAAGAAGACAAAGAAAGGCGCCGACGAACTTGACGAGATCAAAGACGGCCACACGGTTCCCAACGGGACTCAGCAAGCTGTTGCCATCTGGAGTGAATAGGACGTTTCCCTGTCTGTATACGGTGCCACATATGTTTGAAAACTGGAGGGGTACGTTGGAAAGAGAGGTCTACTTGTTCCCTGATTGATACTACTTACCTGATAGTTGGCCTTCATGCGCTGTAAAGATGTGCACAGCCACTTCCTTCTTTTTCAAGTCTTATGTCAGCAGGACTTTACCAACATCCTCAGCCTGGCAGTACTAGTATCACACCACACACATAACCGACCAGAGTAATGTGAATGAGTTGTGAACACACAAATATACTAGTACACTCGTAACAGATAATCAGAATACCTAAGGCTACAAATGCATCATGAAGAATAGTACATGCAATCCAAGTCCTTCTCCTGATCCAGTCCATACACACCTCCGTCTCCCTCCTAAACGTCGGGTATTCTCAAAATTGCCTTTAGTCTGACCGTGAGCTCGTCCTCAACCCACCGCTCGGGCACGAACAGGCTCGAAAACTATCCAGGACACAAGTGGTTGAGCACGACCGATCACGACAGCAAACAAGAGAGACCACATACCCTGTCACCATCAACCTTCCCGACCTCCCGCGGCACCCCACAGCGCGTCCATCCGCTCTCGCCCTCCATCCCTGCAAGCGCAAGTGGCGCCGGCGCCTTTCGCTGCACCCTCTCAAACCCAACGCTCTTCTCCAACGGGATCTCCTTCCTCCGCCCCACAACTCTCCTTCCCGGTACCACCCTGAACACCTCCGACTCCGACTCTCCCGAGCTCCCATATGACAACGCCGGCACCGCACTCGCCTGCGTGCCCGTACCGGCGCCCACCGGCGCCACCGTCCCGGTCTCCGGCCCTGTCCTTACCACCTCCCTCCGAGGTCCCGCCAGCGCCTCGCATTCGGCACACGCAGAAGGCTGGGGCTTGGGCGGCCACGTATACACGAGTCCCATCAACTTGCTCTTGGCCTCTGCTTGCGCCCTTACCCCCGCCTCTGCCTCCATCGCCGCAAACTCGGCGTCGTCTTGTTCGGTAATGGCGACGTTCTTCCAGGGCTTGTCCATCCTCTCCGAAGCCTTGGAGACGGGGGTGCGGGGGAACGACGACGAGGCGGAGGGCCCGGACAAGGCGGCACCAGCACCGTAGACATGGCGCCACGAGGACGACGTCGCGCTCGCGCGATACCCAGGGTAAGGCTCCGCGCGGTACGTCTCCGGACGCACGACCGTCCCGTCCTTTGCGAACGAGAACACATGAGGACCAGACATCCATACGGGGCTGAAGAACGTGTCGAGGTAAAAGTCCTTGTTCGACGCGGGCTGGGGAGAAGGAGACGAGGTGCGTCGTCAGCCTGGGTCAAGGTCTGATTAGAACCGCTACGTACTCCGACGGGTTTGGAAACGACGTTGGAACGCGCGTTGACGCGAGTAGGCACGGGCCCGTGGGGGCGGTTACGGAAATGGTCAAGCGGGTCCGTGCGTAGGCGGTGAGTGAACGTGGTGGTTGTGGTAGACGATTGCATAGCGGTTTCGTTTGCAGAAGGTGGTATAGACGAGTGGAATGGATACGTGAGGCACGTTGAAGAATAGCGTGATCGCTCGATCGTGAATAGTCGCGTGAGTGACAAGGATGCTTCGCAAGAAAACGGAGGTATACGGGTGAGAGGTCGTCAACGTCAAGCTGTGATCGGTAACGTCCATGCAGGATAGTCCGGCTTTATACCATCACATCCTGGAGTGGCACACCGAGTACAGCGGTCTTGCGACGCAATGTGGACCGTTATGCCATACAATGAATGTGCTTCCTTTGTCTTTGTAGACGTTTTGCGTTCCGCCAGCCTTTGTGCTCTCGCGAATCGGAATGTGAATGTGGCGCCAAACTCCCTTTGTCGCGTGGCCAGAATGCTTTCGGATAGGCTAGCCGGACGATTATCCTCCATCATATGACCATCGATCGTCAGGGATGGGATTAAATCTCCACATTCACGTCCAGGACGACGCAAAGAATCACGTCACATTGTGGAAGCGCACCAGCTGGAGCCAATTCCATCAAAAGGTCTTTGTGTGGTGACACCTCGCGACGAGCAAAAAGAGGAACGTCTCGATCTCCACCATCCACGATCGATTGTTCCACCTCGATGGGCATTCGTCCGGGAGACAAGTTTTCTCTGGAAGTATGGATCACAGACTGACGACCAACGTCCAATCATACGCAGACCACGCGCGAAGCGGAGACGTCGGCGCTCCGACAACATAAAAGGGAAGCAAAAAAGGCAACAGCCTCGTCGATCACCATCGCGATCAGGCACCCCCTCGGTCATGACCAGAGTCGGTTCTTGTTGGCATACGGCAAAAAAGGGCCTCGTGCCTTTAATACCCGTGCCAACATATGCGAAACGTGACGATTGATATCAGCGGTGGGGAAAAGGAACGCCACGGGCTTGGAAGTGATGAATGGGATGTGAGTTGAAACGATGGCATGGGCGACAACGGCGATTGCGCCATGAGCCATCGATACTTGGATCGGATGGTGATATTCGACGCGGGACACAGCATCATGGTCTGCGGCGACGAGGGATACATATATGTGGTAAAGCGCGAATACGGTGTGATATGGGATCCCAGATATCCACCTCGAGCCTACGCGAGGAGTATGCCCTGGCCCGACCGCTGTCACGGCAAGTCAAGATACCAATCTTTCCGTTGCAAGCGATGGCGAGCGAGGCGAGGTGATGTGGGGCTGATTATTGGTATCTGATTTCGACAAAAGAGGGACGTAGACGCGTTGAGACGATCGAGGACAATCCGCCGCCGGTGAGGGGAGGACGCAAGGAACGCATGAAATGAACCGACCCACGTGTCATAGCGACCCGCCTACGTCGGAATCTATTGCATGATACTGGATACATGGGCGATTGCAGACATAAATACCTGATGCGGCGATAGAATGGATTATACTGACATGTAGAGGAGAATGACAGATAGGACGAATGTTGGTTCATGGGCGTGGTCGACCCGACTTCTCTGGAGGGGATACTGAACCGGTCAAGCATCACACCCACGTGAGGGTAAGAAGTGGAAGAGCAAGTCAGAAAGTGAGTCCCGGAGAAGCATCTCAGCACGAACCGTGCAGACCACGGTTAGGCTGTTCCCGTAACCGGTCCTCTTCCTCGTGGCGCTGTCTTCGTCGATCGGTCAACACTTTCTTGACATACAGAAATCCTGCGCCACCAGCGAGGACCAGACCACCAATCCGCACAAGCTATCAAAACAAGCCATCAGGAGGAATTCCGTGTCAGACGGTCCGAGGGAAGTGAACACGAACCACTTGTTGATGCATCCTCCTCGGCTTGTTGGCCACTGCCTTCTTGGGCTTGGCCGATACGCTTGTTACCTTTGGACGCAAACACGAGTCACGACGTGAACAGCCGCATCGATGATGAAAATTCCAAATGATCTGACGACGCACCCCAAAAAAAATTGAACTGAAGCTGGGAACTTGAAGTTGAACTCGCACGGCTGGATGAAACCTGTACGGCAGTAATTTGAAAAGCACAAGTTTTTCCTAGTAAGTACTAGTGAACACTGCTAATAGATTGGGGTTCCTTCTCACGACAACTGGACTAGAACACTCCCGAACGTTGGCAGCGTGTGCGACACCGTGTAAGTACGCCCACCTACAGGCAGCGACTTTGTCCATTCTCGCTTTTTGGATCCGGGTACGGTATTGCTCAGTGACTCGGGCGCCAGATTCAGATCCCACTCAGCGAAACGTTTACACCTGACCATCCTACGGCCATCTACTACCTGACGTGGGTATACGCAGTGGCTTCCCGCCAACAGAACCCCATATTCCTAAACCGCGGAAGCGAACACGACTTAATCATTGGGTGTGTCCCCGTGGACTCTTCAACATGCTTTGTGGCGTACTCATCACCTTATATAGAGAATTATTATCGTTCTTGCTGCGATGTACTGCACAACACGTTGCCGAATACCGGCCGCAGCACACAACCCAAGATTTCCATGACAAGGCCGCTTCATGGGAAAAAGAAAGTTAAGTTTGACATTTGAATATGTGTCCATGTGTGGGGACCTTCGTCACCCTTGACGAAATGCATGTGCATATAACATCGTGTTGCATTTCGACTGGTCGAACTAGTCGGAGGTATCCATATGCTGACCCGATAAAGAGCAGTGATTTCGAACCTTTGATCGGCCCTTCTGCAAAAACCAATTCACTATCTCGACCTCGTGTTTTCGGATCGTTACTCATACCCATGCTGGGTAACAAGGCAACATTTTTCAAGCCATCTCGTCGCCAGTTCATTTCAAACATACTTGATTGGTTCCCCCATGGACCAGGGTGCTCCGCACGGTGCCAAGAATGCAAACTGTTGATTCTATCATCCGATTGTTCGGTTTTCTCGTTTTCCTACCAGCCGTGTTACCCACACTAGATGAAAATTTTCCCGGAATACATTCCAAACAGGCCTGCGATCAACACCCCAATGTGTGCTTATCTGGGCGCTGTTGCTCATGGGGTTTGATGGGCCACATAAGCCAGACCCGAGGAAACAGGAACTTTAGAAAGTTCAGCTCCCACTGCGCCACGTTTGTCGATGGCTGCTCAGGAACTGGGGTACATTCTTTGGCGCCCGTGTGCGCTTCCAAGGGACCCCGGTGGCTTTGAGTTGGCTTCGCCGGCTCTACAAATTGTGTTGATGGTGACCCATCCGGCGATTCAGGTCAAGTTACGACCGATCACACTGTATGGTTTGTTGCTTGTGAACCCCTTAAATTTAAAAAAACGTGTGCCATTGCAAGCAGACACGTTCTCACTGAGACAAGAATCGTGCCGGCTGGTTTCCATGACGGCGTTGCAAACCAACCAAACCAACTGGCTCGCATGTGATTGGCCGGAGCCACTGGAAATCCCATTGACACTGGCGATCTTTGACACCTGACGAGCTCCTTTCAAGCAAATGCATCGACCCAGCGCATAGGCTCAAAAGTGGTCTGATTGAATGACGCCTCTGAGATTACAGGGTTCTTTGACTTGCCGGGATCTCGTAATCATGGTCTAACGGCATTTCATTGGCTGCCACACGTCTGGCCACATCGACCAAACCCCACTGGCACTCTCTGCTCGGCATAAACGGACCAGCGTATTGGATAGAGGTTGCGCCGTTGCGGGACTTAGACAGACCGCCAAGGACGTGACCTTTCGACGAGCCTGTGGGGGTACCATGGCCACTGACAGGTGACTGACATGGAAGCGCTCTCAGAGGGGACCAGCTATCTGAACCGTCGTCACCATTGCTCACTGACAGTGACAGATAACGTTCACCGAAGGAACCCTGTAAACTGTAATGTGGCTGGTCGCGGTGCCGGTTAATTTGATCCGGGGGCACCTCCCTTTGTGGATAGGCTGACGCTCGTGGAGCACGTTCTGATTGGCCAGGGAAATCTGGTGAAGCATGCGCACACGAGCCTGAGAGCACACAGCATCGCTGGCGGAAAGTTTCGTTTCATTTATCTGTTTATCTTTATCTCCGCAACCTTGAGTATGGACACGAGATTTGAATGACATGGATTGGGGTGCTCGTTACGCTACGACCGGGCAGTGGGTAACTTTGGATACTTACGGGCAATTTGGTGCTCTCAGCTCTATGTGGGTCTGGACCAAGATTACATCAGCAACTTCTTCACCAAATTTTGGAGCTGGGTCAATGTGAGCGGCAGGATAGACAATGGACGACGGTAAAAGACGAGCTGGATGACGTCGTTTCTTTGGAAACGAGTCGAGCGGGTCGGTTCGTGCTGTTCGGCAGGACCGGTTTCAGCCCGTTTCCGCTGCGTGGTACCTCGTCGGCCGCGGTGGTGGCTACCGTCCGTGCAAGGCGGGCCATGGTGGATGTCGCGTTCTTCCTCGCGCCCTTTTTTCTCTTCTGTGGCGTGCGGGGTGCCCGCTGCGGCCCATCTGCACACTCCACAGAAAGCGGATCGGATCGATAAATGTTTGGCTTCAGAATGTACTAAAATGGAAAACCGCTGATCAGTTTGGATGCAAATATAGAGCATGGCAGACTTTTATGCCCAAATTAATGTCTCAGGGGCTGTGTCGTCACGTAACCCGCAAGTAGCTGATGTCACTGCCATGCTCCCTTTCTTCAATTCGGCATTTCTAGCCGCGTCCCGTATAAATTCAGCCCATTCCTCCTCCTCCTCCCGTATTTTGCATCCGTTCATCCATATCCTCCGCCCTTGTTTCTTTTTCTCGCCCCTCATGCGCACGACAACAATGCCTGCTCCAGTCATCAAAAACGCGACTACAATCTGGGACATCAATGTAACCTGGCCCCTTTCTTCTCAATGTGGCACTTGGGATCCCAAAGGTCGGGGCGTAGATGTCTGGGAGTGCATTCTAGCCCGTATGTCCCTCTTCCTCCTTCCTCTACCTTTCACTGATAACTTTGATCTCGTCCGTAGATTACTCAACGCCGTCCACTGCGGTATGTTCCGTGCCACCTCCCCGCTCGGTGGCAACTCACTCTTGTCCTCCGTCAGCCTCCGAACCTCATGTACTGGCGGTACCTCGGACGCCGATAGTTGACCCCCCTCGTCACTCGGCCCGTGGTGTTACCGATCGCATTGCGCCTGTATGGCCGTAGACGTGTACCACACAGCAAACCCACCACCACTGCGTTGATAGTCGACGCCCATCACATCATCTGGGCCATCACCCGCGCTTCCCGTCAACATATCTACCACCGCGCAGGTCCCCGGAGTCCGTGTGTGGTGAGGTTACGCCTTCGATGCGTGTTGAATCACTATCAAATTCCTTATGGCTGGTCCACGTTTCGTTAATTGTCCTTTTCCCTTTTCCACCCGCATACCTTTCAACTCGCATCCACTTTGATACCTGATCCCTTGAGTTCAGTCGCAATCTCAGCATATCTATAGAAACAGATCTTTAATGTAACTTTTGTAACTTTTCAGTGTATTCCCTAGCTGTGGATCCTACATACAATACTCATCGGGGTTATTCGTGAACACTTGCTGTGCCCTATTTACTGGACTCTCTGGCTGTATGACTTTCCAGATCCAGAGCTGTGCTGATTGTCGATAATCTATGTCTGCAACCGGTCCGCATCATCCGCATTGCGTACGCGGAGTTTGTACGCACGAAACACATGGCGGGGCAACTCGATGCCATCGATAGTTTCGGAAACGTCTCGTGCTAAAACATGTATAATCCCTGGGGAACGTTTTTTAACAAAAAGAATCGATTCGGCTATCGATATCATGATAACCCGACGCTCGGATTGGATGACTGCGATGATTGATCCGCGTCGCGTGACACGCTCTCCGTCGTTCTTGCCAGTCCGGGGTTTTTCGTCGAACCTAAGTGTCTGGGCATGGGAGAACGCTTGATGCTTGATGCGTGACAAGACCGGACGAGAAGGCTCGGATGCTTGATCCCCCATGGATGAAAAGGGCGCGCCGATTGCAACACAGCACCGTACGTATGCAAACTCCGCCTTCGCCAAGGTGGCCTTAATAGTCATACAGAGGACGAGCTGGCATTCGGCATTCGGGTTCGTCAGATGTCAACTGTTAGGCGTGCGTGCCATGGTATCGTACACGAGGCATCGTCGAGGCATGCCGACGCGTCGATCTTGGTTGTCTTTTTTTGGCGAGTGTGCGCTTGTTTTTTTGGGTATTCTGATGAATTTGTATTGGCTTGTCAAAAACAGCAAGGAAACGGAAATGGGCGTCGTGTTTGGGGTGATCCAGGAACGCGTCGTCAAGAACGACAAGGAGAACAATGACAAAGGGGCTGGTTGGGGTGGCATCCGATCATGTCACATCCAAATCGGAACGCGATGATCACGGAAAGAAACGAGACAAAAAGAAAACCAAAAAAAAGTCTTAAACCGGATGTTATCCAGTGCTGGCGGGGCGGAAGATCCGGTTCTTGGACCGTCCATTTGCAGCTATCCCACCAAATTTCTTGAGATCATTGATCGGAGGATCACAAACGTCGTCGAACCAGGGTATTCCATAGTGTGGCGATCGTGGGGGACATAATGATATAGGTATACATACCTACCGACGACAAGTTGCGCACGCTCCGAGTCCTGTCGAAATCAAAAGGGTAAAAGAGATTTCGTAACGAGTCAACGCATGGTGAATCACGACTCACGTTCCGTGCTGGTACATACCCAGTCTATAATAAGGGGGCGAAGGGCGGGGGAGCCTCTAGCCTCAGATCAAGGGCCTTCGGGTCGACCCGATGGGCGTATTGAAATTCTCCTTGCCATTTTCTCCATTTGTCCACGTCCAGATTCGATGAGCAGATTGTCGGTCCCGTCGGTGTCAAGGCGTGTGGCCGCCAGTCTGGAGAGTCGTCGAAGACCGAAGGCGGTGAAACCCAGGTTTCTTTCTTCGTCTTCTCGCGTTTATAAACTCTAATTTGTCAGGTACCCAACAGTCACGGTCAGCACAATTCGCAAGGCCACCGTCGTCGCGCGAGTCCAAAGCACGACGTTTCAGGCTTGGGCCGCCGGATCACGACTGTACGTACAGTTACAAAATACATGTGTATGAATGAGACTCGAATGTGGAATGTGGATGCCAGTTGAGCCTAGTATCATCCTCCCTGAGTCCCTGACTCACGGACCAATATCTCCCCGATACGTTTTCAGAAACCGATTCCTGAACTCGAACTTGGGGAAACTGGAAGGCTCTGGTCAAGTTCTCTGGTTCGAACATGTTTCCACTTTTCTCTTGGAGTCTTGGGTGAGTTAAGCGTCTCCGTTTCGTCTCGGCCCCTCGCCAAGGCTGTCTTCCTCTGGGTGAATACTTACAGTGGCTATGGAAGTCTCGATGCAAGAACACATGACAGCAAGTTACTTGTTTCCGTCATACGTGCCACTTTGCTGACGTTTCCCGACCGGTCATTGCACCCTCGATACTTGCATGGATCCTATTTGAATACGGCGGCGACTCATCCAAATTTCACACCTTGGTGGTTCTACTTTACTTGCCATTGCCTGTACATGCAGAGTCCTAGAGATTCTGGTTCGCCAAGTTGCCTTCCAGTACTACGAGGAACTGTTTGCTTCCCGTACGTCCTTGACAAGTGGATATGATCACCTCATTAGGGACCAAGCGGCATTGAGGATCGCAAGACGAACCCAGAATTTCACAGTTCTTATTACTTGAATTTGACATGGCTAGATCTAAGGTGGAGGCAGCCTATTTAGAACGTATGGATGCCCTACTAGTAGGAGCTGGAAACATAGCAACCCCCATGCGTTGCACGACCCAGATCCCGTTCGACAAAGCTCAGGTAGGCAGCACTCAATCCTCAGGCTCCGGGGTGGGTGTAGTGCACTCGGCTGCGCTGGTGCCCTCCTGTACACGTCACAAATCAGACAATCTAATTGCAAGAGTTGCCAGTGTAGGTTTGGTTACTCACAACATCATAGCAACAGAACTTGTAGTAGGCACAATATCCATCGTCCGCGACATCCGTACAGTCTGATCCCTGCCAACCATTAGGGGCCTGGTCGGGCGGAGGTCAACATGGCTCAACAGCAGACAAACCAACGACTTACATCCCCAACAGACTGGCAGCATTGTTCTATGCAGTCAGCATTGACATAAGCGACGGCGCCAATCATAGCAACGAGTGCAATGAAAACGGAGGGAAGGCGAGCGAACATGATCAAGAGGACGTCTTAGTGGTCTGTAAAGGTGAGGGCTCTGCTGGGTGAAGTCACTAACCAGAGTGGTCGACCTTTCATAAGTTTTTGGCTCTTCGCTTGACCCGGAACTAGTCAAATACACACATTGTTTGTTATGCAATGTTCGCTAGCCACCCGGTTTAGCGACCCTTTCGTGCCAGCCGTCCTCCAATCACAGCTCTCAGATGTTTGCGGACTGCCGCCGGTAGGGTAGTCAAGCGAACCGTCCGAGTCGAACTTAGTATAGTCACGTAACGTTTTTTTTGACGAGTTCCAATGGCACGATTTGTGGGCTCTGGTATCCTGGGCACTACCGAGGACGCACGGCGTACCCTGTGCAAGCTCCCCAATACTCTAAAACAGCAACTAGCGGGACAGTCACTGACCTTTAGCCATGTATCTGCAGCTAGGTGGTGTCGAAAGAAGCACTATTCCCACTCCATCAGTGGGCGAACATCCAACTTGAAGCTTCGGAGCTAGTACACACAACCCGTCCAAACCCTACGGTAACTGCCGTACGGGTACAGTACGAGGACGGGTCTTCGGGCCGTCTTCCTACAATGACCTGTACCCGTCGGTCTCGTCTACCCGTGCACCGTGACACGCGCGTAGGATGTATTCCGTGCAGTGAACCAGCACACGTCGAACGGTGGCTACATATACAAATATCTGATCGAACAACTTGATAGACAAGGACGAAATTGAGCCAAAAGGAATTGCGTCAAGGATGGCTCATAGCAATCAATTGTTCCAGTTTCTCAGCATCCATATCTGGAAACCTGGGCACGATCCTGTACTTGAACGGAAGAGGATGTCTGCATAGAAAATAAGCACCGTGTTCGGGATCGAGACAAGGATATCGTGCATCGCTCACATTGCAATTCCGCTCGAAAACCTCGGTTCCACTGGGATCTCCGCCCCGTTCTCATCCAGGGGCCTCAATATCTTGAACACGGCCAACACCTTGGCGATGACCGACCACACGGACGTGTCTGCAAAGTGTCTCCCGACGCAGATGCGTCGACCGAATCCGAACGTGATGTGTTCAACGTCGTTGGGTTTGAGGGAACCGTCGTCGTTGAGGAATCGCTCGGGTATGAAAGCGTGTGGGTTTGGGTACCTAGATTCGTCGTGCCCCATCGCCCTGGTAAAACAGATAATTGAAATCAGGTTTGAAGGGATATGGAGTATACTGACCACAGGTTCGCTAGGAGGATAGCACCTGAAGGCGGATATCAACAGACATTCTGTCGCTTAATGAGACTGTCAAAAAGTCACCCTTTGGAATGTGGAATCCGCCATATGTATCGTCGTCCACGGCAGCATGGGGAGCCGCTGGGTAATCCATGAGGATCAGCAACAAGGGCTAACGAACCGACGGAACGACTCACACAGAGGAGCGATCGGACTGTATCTGAGTGTTTCCCGGAAAATGGCATCCAAGTAGGGTAACAAAGGTCGATCTTCCATTGTCGGCAATCTGTCATTGCCCACTACAGCATCAATTTCTGCCTGTGCTTTTTCCTGTGCTCCTTGGTTCACCACCATCATTAAGAAAAACGTCATGAGGACAGAGTTGGACTGTTTTATATTGTCAGGGATGATGGTTAGCACGAAGACATCGTGTCACATACGGTCTCTGATGCAGCTGACGAGTTGGATAACACGCATCAGTAAAGGTTCTCGCAAGGCATCTGGGCAGCGTACCAAAAAATGCGGTCCCAGACGCTTCCTTGAGTGCAACCATCCACGATTTTTCGGGTGATATTCCTTTCTCTTCCATTTCTCGCAGCGCATCGTGTACCATTGATGGTGCGACCCTATCGCTCGGCTAGCACATGTAATCATTCAACGTCTGTACAAGATAAGCAATCGAAATGGCCGTTACCCCTTTTTGAAGAGCGTACTCAAATGGCCGATCGAGATACTGCTTCGAAAACTCGCGTGCCACCGCGATTTCCCTCTTGAATGACATGCCGGGGAACCACGACGGGAGATGGAGCACTTGGAACAGACTCGTCTCGTGATCGAACATTAAATAGGAAAGGTAATTGACTCACACCACGGGAAAGCGCCAACCGTAACGGCGGCGTCGAGACGCAGAAGGGGTACAATAATGTTCAACACGTTTGCCACGATGTCAACGAGGTCGTCTTTGCGGGATGCTGGATCATAGTTGTATGTACTGTTCATGATGACCGCTGCTGTGTATCTCAACGGACAGCTGAGTTGGGTTAATCCCTGCATCAACCCTTGCACACTCACTCGAAGATATGATCATTGAGTTGTTCGGGGGTATCGAACAACTGCCGGAGGAGATGGCATGCCCTGCGGTGTTGATAAGGCAGAAATCTGTGTACCGCATCGAGCCTAAATGTTTGGTGGAAAAAGCGCCTGTGCAATCGCCATCGATCACCGTATGGCATAAAAACGGAACCGAAACCCAGCCCACACCTTGGATAGTGGATTGAGATTAACAGCATGAAAGGAAACGAGGACTCACAGATCAATGATGATGAGGTGTGGACGATCGGAATAGTTCCTGGACCGGTTCTCGAGCAAGTCCTTCGCAATCTTTTCCGAATTGATGATGATGATATCCTTTCCCAAGAGTCGAGAATGAACTATATCGCCTGCACGGATCTCGACTTGAGTAGATGACGTGGAACCAAGCCTGTCATAACCTACCGTACGTTCTTGCCCACTTGGCGTATGTTACCCATGGAGCACCTGAGTCGATTCCGATAACGTTCCCAACCCACGGTAACCCAGGAGGTCCGGGGGGCAACGGGTAAGAAGTTCGATTCCCGAGAGCTCGGCGGGTAATATACAGAACTACGACACACACAAGGGCTAACGTGCCTGTAGACTTCCAGCCATAAATTGCGAAGGGGAGAACGATGGTTGACCGATGCATGAGGCAGGGTAGAGCACGGACGTCTCTGTTAGAGCTTGACTAGAGTTCAACCACGTAGAAAATGAGTACAGGTTTATCAGAAAACAACAAATGTGCGCTTACCCTCAGACATACGAGTCATGAGCACGGGAGCACGAACGAAGAAAAATTTCGAAATACATATATACGAATCGTATAAGTTTAGAATACGAACCGCCGTTCCACGTTACACCGCTCTACTGCCACGATGAAATGAGGATGTTAATGAATAAGTAATCAGAACAGCGACAGCGACTGAGCCACGTTTACGACCAAACTGAGGGTGTAATTCGGGGATAACCAGGTGGTATCGAAAGAAGTGGAGCTGGAGAACGGTGATAGGACAACCATCGCCGTTTTATGGAAAGCCCGACGTTCGCACTTCATTTGCGGAATCTGCGAAGGCTGGCTAACATACTGCTTTGGTAAAGGCGCGTAGAGGGACTCCAAACACCCCCGGCGCAATACACCGAACAAGCTAGCACACAGGAACCTTTGTGAGGTTGATCGCTGTCTAGGGAAAATGACACTGGAGGTGGATAGCTAAAGAGAACCGTCGTGCACTTCCACGGAGGACGAAGACGTACCAGGTGTATCCCTTCACCATCCTTCACCGGTCTCCAGCCCAGACGAACTACACCGCCACGAAATGAAGCAGTAAGACGGCGCACGGCCGTCAAGCACACGAACGGGGCGGATAAGCACGGGCAAGAACCTGGCGGTAAAGCGGTCATACCGGGCGAGCTGCACAGTGACCAGGATCGCTCAGCAAGCGAGACTAACCGGCACGACAACGAAACGAATGTATCGAGTTGAGAAGTCAATCCAGGGAGGTGCACAGACACGAAAGAGGCGTCGAGGGCGGTGACGACGGTGATGATAGAGGTAGGTGAAAGAGCAGGATGGGCGGCGTAACGAGGGGCACACGCGCGACTCGAAACCAGTCGATACGAAGACGCTAGCTGGCGACGATGCGAATCAGTACGAGTGGTACAAAGGCAAGGGGAATGCGAACCTGACACCACCAAGCGACCCAGACTATCTGTATACCACCCGAATCCACCGCGTCCTCGAGGACGACTAAAATCAAGGTCTAGAAAAGTCAGTCGAACCCATACGAGAAGATGGATGCGCCGAGTCACTCCGTGCCCACTGCAGTGGCACTTGGTCCACACAGTCTAAGGTCACCGCAGAACCGAAAAAATCATTGTGGGCGGGCCGCGGCCGGTTGCCGCATCACCAAAATTGCATAGTGACGGTATCGCGCGTGGGCGAGTCGCGCGACGCAGCGTCGAGCGACGTAAGTACATTGTCGCGTCGACGAGTCACTCAGTGATTGCCTTATCGAGTTTGTGGTGATGCCGGCAGACCGGAAGATGACGGGGATGCAGGAGTGATGTGTACCCTGTTAGCATTCCGAAGTTGGAGTGATGTGTACCCTGTTAGCATTCCGAAGTTGTTCGGTACCAATAGTCTAGCAAACAAAAAATGCCGAACACTTATTGCCTCCGTCCCTTATGTTTAATCACAAAGTCCCCGGGGACTCGAGAAA